>KZ651142.1:581098-607621 GCA_001010745.2 Gerris buenoi | reverse complement strand
ATTTTGGATTTGAACAGCTGATAATTTTGAGTTCGCTATATTTTTCCTGTGTGCGCGTCAAAACGATCTTTTATACTGGAAAGTTTCATGATTTTATCTCTTTTGGTTCAAAAGTAATTGGAACCGTACAGAGTGACAGACAGACAGAGACACAGGAACGAAACTATAAGGGTTTCTTTTTTTCTGGTTTTACCAACGAAACCCTAAAAAATGGGAAAATATGACTTTTGTCATGAAATGCCAAATATATGCATTTATTCCCAAAACTGCGAATATATGCACGATAAATTTCAATTTAGACTGACAAAATTGCTTGAATATGGCATATTTGGCCTTCTTTCACCTTGGGCATATCGCAAAAAATATATGCAAAATGCCGAGCCCTAATCATTATTAACACTGGGAGACAGACAGAGAAAAAGTGACTCCAGCGCCGGGATTTGAGCCAAGGGCCTCTGTATTTTCTGAAATACAGAGGCCCGTGGTAAAATAATAAAAATCAGTGGTTTTCAACTTGAAAATGACCCAAAGAGGGGTGGAAATATTGAAAATTTTATATTTTTATTATTGAGTGGGTAAAATTTAAAAAAAACTGTTGCTTTTTTTTTTTTAGCCATTTTTACAAGTAATTTGCTTATAGGTTATAAATCAAATGGAAAACTTATTAATGGTTTTTTATTCTTAGAAAGACCTTTAAAGTGATACCTTATTAGCATATTATGTTTATTATTATTTATTTATTTTTTTTTTTTTTGGTCAAATTTTAGGGGGAAAAATCAACAAAATGCTGTATTCTAGATTGAGGAATCAGTTTTGTTTCATATGCTGCCTTACTATTCTAAATTATATCGGTGTGAGTCATATAGAGCTCCATATTATCTTTTTATCTATAAGTGAATTTTTGATGAAATGAGTCATTAAGAATCAGAGGATTTTTGGTGAAAGTTTTAAGATAAACGGAGTTTCAGATGCAAAGTTATAGAAATTTAATTTGTATAATAATTATTTTTTGTAGTATAAAATTAAATGTATATCCCCTGTAAAACACTCTGTTATGAAGCACAGGTACCCAGCTAGTATTATTATAATAATAGATGATAAAAACAAGCTGAAAAGATGACGTGAAATATGCATTCTGCATTAATTGAGAGTGGGGAAGGAAAAATATATGAAATACATGTTTCAATTACTTCAAATTTAATAATATTTTACAAAGCAAATATTACACATAACATTGAGCAATAAACTATATTATGAATTACATATTTGTAAAATACATATATTTTTTTCCTGCAAACTTAACATATTTTTGTATCCCTTTTCCGTTTTATTTAATTCTAAAAATAAAAAATTATATATGTATGTACATAGTAGAAACATTAATAAAATTAAATGAAGTCCTTAAAATAAAATATTTAACAAATTTACTTATATTCACTTTAACGTGTATTTTGTTTGTTTCAAATTGATTATTAATATTAACATGCTTTCCATTTGGCGATGCCATAAAGTATACTCATTGTTTTGGTTTCATTAACATTATTCAATTATTGGTTTTTTTCAAATTGTATGGCATATTTGTGTTAAATTATTTTTATTAAAAGTTTCAGAGCTAAAATTAGTTTCTTAAACATTCATAAACTGCCTGATATGAATACTTAAAAGAAGTGAAATTTTAAAAAAAACTTATCTAACAAGAGATTTGTAACTCATCTCAATTTTAATAAGACCAAGTGATGGAACCTGGTATTATTTCATAACTTTTCCTAAAACTTTACAGAATTTTTTTATAAAATTGATGACCTTTGTGTTATTTTCATCAATATTTGCAACCCTTCTTAATTATATTTGAATAGATCTAAGTTGTTGACGCATGACTTTTCCAGCATGATTTCTAGGTATGAGGTCTATAAATTTAATCCCCCCAACAAGACGTTTGTAAGGCGCTATTCTTGGGTTTATAAAATCATTAACTTTATCTTCATTTAATTTTCTATCAGCTTTAAGTACAATAAATGCACGAGGAATTTCACCACATCTTTCATCTGGTACTCCAATCACCGCAACATCTGCCACCTCGTCTAACTCCATTATCATGCCTTCAAGTTCTGTTGGGGACACCTGAAACATAAAATTTAAAATGACATGATTTTAAATCAAATTATAATTATTATGATTAATTTTTTTTTTTTCTTGATGGATTTACAACTGTTTTTGAATAAAAATTGTAATTATTATTAACAATGGGAGACAGACAGAGAAAATAGACTCCAGCGCTAGGACTTGAATATAGAGGCCCGTGGTTCAAGTCCCGGCACTGGAGTCTATTTTTCTCTGTGGGTCTCCTACTGTTAATAATAATTATAATTTGATTTGAATTAAAATTTAAACTTTCCGTAGTATGAATACTACTTAAAACTTAAAAATGAAATTTATTATTGATTGTACAAGGTACAGGTACTAATGGTGTACTTTATAATTATAAGCAATAATTCTCGGTCTAGTTATTGTCGTAAATATCAAGTGCTAGACTTGTGGAAAATAGAAAGCTTAATTCAGGACTAGGTATCGGGTATCGCTACTGACAGAGGAAATTATTCTTTGGTGCAGCTCAGTTGGTAAAGCGCTATACTTAAGCCGGCTTTACACCTTGCGATTTGTCGGTGCAATCTGGTTGGAACGATAAATCGCACCGATATATCGTAAGGTGTAAATGGAAATTGTATAACGATATCGGGGGTTGGGGTTGGATTGTATGATCGAATCAAAACCTATTCGATCTGTGAGATCGGCCGACAAGTCGGTGCGTGTAAACGGAGGTTGTACAATCTCCCGGCCAACTCCCTACGTAAAGCAAATTAAAAAGAAAGATCGGGTCAGAGATCGGGGTAAGAAATCGGTGTGGTGTAAACGCTCCCAGGTTGCAACGATATATCGTGCAATTTATCGTTCCTTCTGATTGCACCGACAAATCGCAAGGTGTAAAGCCGGCTTTAAACNAATATATGAAATACATGTTTCAATTACTTCAAATTTAATAATATTTTACAAAGCAAATATTACACATAACATTGAGCAGTAAACTATATTATGAATTACATATTTGTAAAATACATATATTTTTTTCCTGCAAACTTAACATATTTTTGTATCCCTTTTCCGTTTTATTTAATTCTAAAAATAAAAAATTATATATGTATGTACATAGTAGAAACATTAATAAAATTAAATGAAGTCCTTAAAATAAAATATTTAACAAATTTACTTATATTCACTTTAACGTGTATTTTGTTTGTTTCAAATTGATTATTAATATTAATATTTTTGTTTCGTTTATGTAGCCCCCCCCCCCAATATTCTGTTCCTAGAGCAGACCCAGTTTGTTCTATTTTTCTCGACCCAAGTACGAGGTTGTTTAATTTGAAGGTATAAATAAGATAATTTACAATTTGAATACACATTATTTAGTAAACTAATAAACTGCAAGGGACTAAAATAAAAATTAAAAATAATAGCGTGCACTGCAAAGCGTGGTATATTTCCATTAAAAATTGTATGGTTGGTCAGACTGGAAATAGAGGTCTCTTTTGCTTTTGTTTATATGTTCAATCCGGGGTCGAAAATTTTCCGCGTATTCGTTATTTATTTTTTGTAGTATAAAATGTATTAGTGCTTAGCTTGTTCTAATAGTTTTCAAAGATGATGGACAATGCGGAAGACGTTATGCATTCGTTGGAAGAGTTTTCTAAGTTGAAACCTAAGGTGATTCCGCGAGAATTAGAAGATTATCTAGGTTATGTTGCCAAGACAGGAGATCCAGTTTTCAAATGGTCTATGGTAAAATATTTATTTAGAGAGAAAATGTTGAGCGTAATTAACGATTTTTATGAAGATACTTTGACGATAGAATTGCCACCTTGCCCCAA
Source organism: Gerris buenoi (assembly GCA_001010745.2). Classification (NCBI taxonomy): domain Eukaryota; kingdom Metazoa; phylum Arthropoda; class Insecta; order Hemiptera; family Gerridae; genus Gerris; species Gerris buenoi. Next base: position 603,695 of record KZ651142.1, on the reverse strand, counting down.
CGTGGACTTGTTTAATTACGATCGTATGAAGACAAGCCTCCTTGAGAGGCTAGAGTCTTTTCACGGTGCCCCGTTCACTATTCAACGTATTTGTGAACTCTTAACTAATCCAAGGAAAGAATATAACAGAGCTGATAAATTTATGCGTGCTATCGAAAAAAATATTTTAGTGGTTAGCACTAGAGAGCCGGGGAGGTTTTCGGACTTGGACTGCGAAACTACGCAAGAATGTTCTATTAACGGCATAAGAGAGGTGGGAGAGTCACTCGATTCGACGTTTGTTATAAACGACTTAGGTCCTGGCCCGGACTCTTCGTCTACTGGTTCCGAACTTACCGAATCTATGCCTGATGCCAATCATCTTAATACTGTTGAGAGAGTGTCTCCGGTTCATGACCAGGAGGTTTCCAGTGATTCCGACGATAGTTCTATGGAGAACGGACATGTGTCTGTAGGAGCACCGTCTGAAAAAACTAATGGACTGGAAAACGAACACAGGTTAATTATAGAAGAAACAGACGGTTCTAACGTAAGTTCAACAGACATGAGTTTATCTTTAGAAGAGTCTAATGAGATACATTCAGAAGAAGTTGTAGGCAACTCAGTTACATCAACTCACGAAAGCGTTATTTCAAACCAGCAGATGGGCTTTGTTGTTAGTTCTAACTTGGGTGAAGTAATTGGTGCTGTGGAGTCAACACCAGCAGAGACCATAGAGCCCTGCATTTTACCTGATGAATCATTGCTTAATGTAGTTATTAATGAAACCCAGACCGACACTACCAAGGAAGCTGATAAACCTGACACCTCTTTAGAGTTAGATAAATCTGTTGTACTAGATAATACACCTGTTATTTCTGAGCAAACTTCTGAACTAGTGCCTACATCTAATATTGTGGCTGCTGAGTGTGATACAAGTCAAATTGAGAGGTACTCCAAATGTGATGATAGTGCTGTGAATGATAGTAGTATTTTAGGTGACAGTGAAGTCCCTTGTGATACAAAAGATCAAGTAACCTCTTGTGATACCACTGACGCTAACAGTGGTCTTAATTCCGAGTATCTTGATTCAAACCAGGGACAGTCTGATATTTCTCCTTCGTCTGATGTTGCCCAGTCTGATATTGTGGCTCAATCTGACATCATTCCTGAGTCTGATATTGCAGAAGACATAGAGCAACCTAATGTTATCGACCAATCTGATTTGGTACAAACCAAAGTTCCTCAAGAAATTGCTCCCTCTAATGATGTTGCCCTAGCAGAGAGTACTGAGCAGTCAGATGCCTCAGCACATTCGAACATTGTAGATCAGTGTGACTATGTCGCTCAGTCTGATGAATCTAATAAGTCTGATGAATCTAATAAGTCTGATGACACTACTCAGTCTGATGATTCTACTCAGTCAGGTGCTATTGCCCAATCTGATAATGCCCTGATAGATATTGTAGCTCAATCAGGAGATTTAGTTCAAACTGATCTTGATCAGTTAAAACTCGCACATTCTAATTCATCTCAGTTAGACATCAAACAACCTGAAATAGATTCCCAATCAGTTGTTGCTGATCAATCAGTTGCTGTAGACCAATCAGTTGTTCAGTTAGTTTCCACTGACCAATCAACTGCTGCTGATCTGTCGTGTGATGTTGTTACCTCTGGAGACCTGGCTCCTTCAGAACCTATGGCCGAGTCAAATATACATGACCAACAGGAGTGTAGTCAATCTGATAATAACCAAGGAACTGAATCTGAAAGTCTAACTGAACAAATAGTGCAGATGGACATCCCATCAGATACTGAGAATGTAATTGAACCTGCTCAATCGAATCAACCAGACTGCGTCCCCTCGGAGCCTATGGATGTAGATGAATGACAAAATCATTGTAAAGGTAATCCAAACATTTTAATCTTTACTAATTCTCAAATGTATTTTTTCCTTTTTGTAACCATTTATATTGATATTTTTATTGCTTTAAAAAAAAAAAAAAAAAAAAATTATAAATTGTAATATCAATCATGTAATATAATATATTTATTCCAGGTACAATCAATTATATTATTGTAGTAATTGTTATTTACTTTAACCTAGTATCACCTAATTATATTAGCTAATCATGAATCCCCTCAAAATGACATTTGATTTCGCAGAGTATTTTTAATATTCTATTTTTAATACTCTATTTTTAATATTCTATTTCAGTATTAACTTTCTATTTTTATTTATTTTTTACTTCCCAATATTTAGTATACTTAATTGAAAGTATTTTACTGGCAAAAACCCTATTGATTTCATAACTTTTTTGCTTCTCCATTGTGTGATATGTACTCACCATCATTTTTTAAAAAAAACTCTAGGTCTGCACATTAAGAATTTTTTCCCTCTTTTCAAAAAATATTGATTTGTTTTCCAAAACCAGTTATTCTACGGTTACTAACTACCTCTATTCTATGGTACCTTTTTCTAAAACATACATCCTCATTGTCTTATGGAATAGATATACTGACAAACCTCAACTTACAAATTTAGACTGATCTTATTCACGAATTAGATTCACCCCATCTTTTCTCATAAGAAATGCTAATTCTATTCTATTGCATTGTAATCTACAAAATCATGGATTCACAATTAACAGCAGTGAGTCCATATCTAAATACTTATTATCTACAAAAAAAGAAGAAGGTAAAAATAAATCTATAACATTAATGAAAAATAGTAATTTTAGAAAAATTTTTAATCCCGATTTTTCGTAAGTCAAGTTTTGTCTGTATTTGCAGTAATGGTAATAAATCAATAATATTAAAATATATACAAAAAAATTGTCGTTTGCCTCTATATGATATAGATAGGAATTTGTGATTGACTCTTAATCCAAACTGTGACACTGCATACACGGTGCCCAAGGGTCAAGCTTTACCTTCACGGTTGACACTCCCTCTTTTTGAGAAGGGGGTGACTATGATTAAACTGAATAAATACTACGGCTTGGTGCCTGACCGGGGTTATCTCATTATTCATTATATTAAAATAAAAGGGGCTGCCGGGAGTTTCCCAGTCGTAGGAGATGAGGACGGCTGGGCATGGTGGGTAGGGTGTGAGGCTGGGACAAAGTTGATACCTCTACGACGCTGACACCGGAGTGGGATATGGGGGTCAGGCCGGGGGCTGAACTTGGTGTTCGGTCGGAGTCTGAAAGTGGTTTTCCTTCAAATGTGATCACGGGATTACCCTCCTCAGATAAGACTCTCCCAGCTCTATCTCATTACTGTCATTTCTTAATATACGTTCATCATGCATAATAATTATAATATAATAATGAAGAGAATAAGTTTTATAAATAATAAAAATTACGAGAAATAATTATACTATACTAATAACAATAAATAATTTTAGATGAAGTAATTAATTCTAATGGTAGTGTTGGCTTAAGGCCATTTCATTTAATTTCATGCCAAATGGAAACAGAGTAACATCTACGAATAAAATCTTTCACCCTGTTAGTGTTGTAAGTTTTGGTAAATCTCAAACATGCCATTGTTATTGTGGGCCTAGTATTTTTTATTATTTACGTTTGATGTTATGAACCTAGAATATTATTCAATTATATTTATTGATAACTGACCTATTGGGTATGACTAACCTAGTATAGAAATGCAAAAACTAACAAATATATTGCATACATAATTAAAGTGTTTCCTGTATATTGATATAAACTGCATTATTTATGTATTATTTTTCATTTCATATTCTCTTGAAAAACCAGATACTCTACATCGAAGCCCAGGTAATCTACAACAGATACATACGCCCAAGATTCCCAAAATCGACCTGTATACAGCTTTGTCTCAAAATAGAGGACTGAAGATGGAAGTTGTATTAAGAGAAAACTTATGACATGAAGATAATAAGAAATAATAAGACCAAAAATCCATAATTGGTGTATTTTTTATCAATATATAGGAAAGACTAATTATATGTGCCAGTTTTTTTTCATTTCTATACATGATGCCCCGTATAGGCTAGTTCAACTGAAAAAAGTAAATAAATAATAATATTAAATGTTAATAATAAAGTATATGGGATTGAAAGGTTCTTGGCAAGATAACCAATATATAATTTGTTTGAAGTTTTTAAGTCAATAAGTGGCTGATGTCAGTTAGAATTAGCTTCAAGTTCAGTTGGTTTTGTATAAAAGCATTTGTCTGATAAAATTTGTTTAGTTTTATTTGTAGAACTTTCCAGAAAAAACACATTCAATTGGTTATGTACTCGTAATTCGTAATATAGAGTACATTATAATTTATTTCAGAAGGGTTCCTTACCTTTTTCTTTAAAACACATATGACTTTATTTGAATTAATCATAAGAACTTTATCATTTAAACTTTTTTTTTAATTCATCTAAGATAATTTTAAATTTAAAATTATTCTAATTGAAGAGGTTTTCTTAGGTGGACTTGTAGATTAGATACGAAAAGAGTGAAAGCATTGTTTGGAATAAAAATCCGTGTTGTTAACTTCTTTCTTTATTTAATTTCAAAGCTTTCTCCCTTCATTTTTTTGTAAAGAATTTTTATATTTTAATAATTGACATACCTAATCAAAATTTTTGAATTTTTTATTTGTATTAGATATAATATTTGTGTAAATGTTAATTTATTGGTGTCCTATTTCAAGGACTTGTTATTTGATTGCATTTGATTTAATGTATAACATTTCCAGTGTAAGTCGTTTTTGGTGGTGTTTTTCAGTGTGTAAAATATTATATATATCTGTGTCTAATTTGTGTTTAGTGTTGTGTGCATGTTCTGATATAGCTGTGTTAGTGTTGTTGTTTGCGATGTCTTTGATATGTTAATGAAATCTGTTTATGAATTGTTGTGAAGTTTCTCCTAATATATGTGGCAGGGCATTGTTTACAATTTATTTGGTATATGACGTTACTTTGTTGCATAGGAGGGATTCAGTGCTAATTTCTCTAAATTTATAGTATTCATATAATTTAAAATCTATCTATCATTGTTCGAATCACTGATGAAGCTCAGGTTCCCTGGGTGAAAGCTTTGAAATTAAATAAAAAAAGAAGTTAACAACACGGACTTTTATTCCAGACAACGCCTTCAAGCTTTAAAATTATTCTGTTTAGAAAGAAAGTTTATTTGTGTCCATCCTTTTATTATTAATCCTTTTTAAAAATATTAATTCATGATGATGTTTTTGTTTCAGATGAACATTGAAAACATCTTCTACACATATTAAATTAATGTAATTTGAATTCCATTATTTATCTTGTTAAATTTTGAGCACAGGTGTTTTAGATCTGTGCTCTGACTTAAAATCTTTTCCTATTTATTTTTTAGGCTTTTACGATATGTAAATCAGAATTGTATTTTACTTGATATTTTTGTAAATATTGAATCTTTACATTGATTTGTATTATATATTTAAGAAAAAAGGAATACATTTTAAAATAAATTTCATACAAAATATTAAAACCTTGTTTTGATTTAATTTATTTTTATAATTTTGGATTATCAATAATGAAATGATCTAAAGAAGTTTATTAAGTTAAATCAAGCTCTTTTGACTAATATAGTTTGGAACCTTCCCTTTTGTTGGAATTAATACTTTGACTGATTCATAATTTTTTTAAGTTCAGGATATCAGTAAAATAAAATTATATTTTTTTAAAAATGCAAACTCTCTTTCACAAAACATGCAATAGAAAGGAGAAAATTATTATTTAACAGCAACAGTACACAGAGCGATCACTATTATATGCTACTAGTATATGCTTATGTCACTAAAGATAAAAGCTTGGGAAACAACAGTTCTTGTCATTTGTTTATAGTGCTCCATGCTCCATGCCTTTATCTTTAAGTGGCACACATAAAATATGGATGTTGATTTTTTTTTTTTTCTCCTTTTTAGTGCTTATTTTGTAAAAACATGTTCTTATTATTTAAAAAAATATAATATTTGGGGGAAGGGGCATGGGGTGGTGCTGAAGGTTATTCTACCCTTCAGTGAAGTTCTGCCTCATAGGCCCACGGCTGAGTTACGTATAAAGGTAGTCCCAGCCCCAAGGTGATAGGAGGAACAGGGTTCCTACCGAGCTTTCCCTACCCTATAAATTTTCCCTTTTTAAATTAAATGATATTAATAGAAATAACCTCACTTACCTGTCACGGGTGGTGTTGGTTTGAATTTTATTGTTGCAATAAAATTCAAACAAAAATTGTTTGAATTGCAAATATGTTGAAATTTATTAGAAAATTAGCAATTTATCGGCTATTTCCAACGATTTTGTAAAACCAATGACTGATTAATGTAATCAATGCAAGTTTCACATAATCTGCGCAAGTTTTAGCTTTCTAGTTAGTCAGGAAGTGGATCAACTAAGTTAAAAGATATGTCCCTGACAAACATGTGAAGTTAATTAATAGCATGTTAAAAAAATTAACTTGACACTCGTCTGAAATCGTGTAAGTTGTTTCCTGGATCAAAACAATAAAAAAATAACATGGTGGAAATGATTAATAATCATGTTGTTCAAGGTCTTCCGAGTAACAGTATCTCAAAGAGTAAAAGTCCTTAGTTTTGTTCACATTAATTGAACTGGAAGTTAGGTTAAATTGCAGGGGTTTTTGTATCTCCTTGTAGGTTAACACTAAGATAGCAAGATATCCTCTCCTTTATTATCCAAACTAGGAAATGAGGGTTAGACTGATGGCTTAATGGACGTGTAATTATGGTGTTAGCACAAAAAGTCCAAACACAGTCTGTTGGCTAGGCCAGGCACCCCCTATTACTATTACCTCCTAGCTTCACTCCCTAGTACTTGAAGCATAATGTCTGGACTTGTAGCCATTGTGGTGACATGGTCACCCTTGGCTTGGAATACCTATAACTTCATGATGACGATGACCTCAACTGTGGAATAGTATTTGTACTACTTATCGGCATACTTACTTAGTACTTGTATTGTATAGTATTTGCCTAGTTGACAACACAAGCTCTCGATATACAATCATTTTCAAATACTTAAGCATCTTGTAATTAAAGGAGTCCCTGTATTTGTACCTTATTATTTATAAATGTTTTATATTCATAATCTAAACAAGAAACCTTTTAATTTTGACAATATTTTAGATTTGGCAGGGGAGTGAATTTGATGAAATTGTTATTTTGGAATGAAACAATACCCCTCTCATTCTTTTGACACAAGGTCTGCCATTTTGTTTTAACATTAAACACAAGTTTTTACATTTCTTTATTTACTACAAAACTATGGGAAAATTTATAAATAAAATGAAGTAATTAAATGAAAGATTTTTTTTTTTTTTTTTTTTTTTTTTTAAATATGTACCGTAGCTCTAGATTATTTATTTATTTAACTGTTTCCAATTATTCAATTATATGGATCCCCCAACTTAAGAGTCAGTCTTATCACAAACTCACTCAAGTCAAGACGTATTTTCTCAAAGAAAAAATTAATGTTTTTAAATGAATTTTAACTTTATTTTGAGAACAGTGCTTCAGTAAAGTAGAAACAGTTTTTAGTTAGACACATAGTTTGAATGACTGATATAGATAACATAAAAAGGAAAAATGAATATATAATACAACAGAAAAAATAAATAAAGGCCTGAAGATGCCTCAAAGGAGGTGAAATATAGCCAACATGAAGTAGTGTAAAGTTTTATTAATGCCCTATAGACCTATATTTATGTAATGATGAAAATCTAACTTGTAATATTATTAAAATTATTTAAGGGCATCTTAAATTCGATGGTGTTTTATATTCAATGCAATACGGTATATACTGTTATTACTGCTATAATATAACCAGTATAATTAGTGAAGTTGATAATTTTTATTTTAAAATAATAAACAACACAATAAATTTGGTTTAAAATAGCAATTTCATTGGTATAAAATCGCGATCGATATGTAAAGTTGTATTTCTTTTAAAATTTGCCAGGGACACTATCCAGATTAGAAATATCTTAGAAAAGTTCCCATAAAATTACACCTCACCCACTTTATTTTATTATTTTTTTTTTTTTGTACCAAAATTCCCGATTACTCTTTGGTAAATATAAATGTATACCTGTTTTCAAAATTGGGAAATTTTTATTTTTTAATTTAAATCAAGTATGAATACTACCAAAAACGAAGAAATTTTTATTTTAAAAATCTTTCCTCGCATGTTTTATTTGTAAAACTAAAGAGGATTATAAAAAAAACAACCAATAGCCCTCTGGTTTTTCTTAAACTGCACGGATAAACACTTTTTTATCCATAAGTTTGATATTAAAGGCAGTAGAATGGTGTGTGTATCAACTACTGAGCTAAAGGTGAACTCTTGTACCTCTTTCCGGAGCAATATAGTAATTTCCTTCCAGGGAAATTGTTTTTAATGTATTTAGTTTTTAGTCACTCAAACTGCATTATGAAGTTATATTACTTATGAAACTCACTTCAAATATGACATCTGGAGGAGTAATTGTATTCAGGCTTATTAGAAATTAAAGTAAGTGGATTAAAAAACTCTCCTTAGTTTTAACCTTTTGCTTAAATAAGTAACAGCAGAAGCATTATTATCATTCTGAAGATTTTTTTTTTTTTTTTTTTCCGTCCCAAAATTCTTAACCAACATATATTTCAGACATAAGTAGTCCTGTTGCAGCCTTTATGTTACAAATGACTATCTTTTTAAAATTACTTGTCTGATATTGATGGAATTTGGATGTCATATAGATGTTGGTCCCATTTTAAGTTTATCCCCTTTATGTTAATATTAATTTGTTCAATGTATTCAAATTATAATTTGTTCATGTGTTCATATTAATTTCTTAATGTTTCAATATGTATTTGGTTTTTTGTAAAGTCAGTGGAATTCAGTTTCCTAATTAACTTTAAGGTAAGATCATTTATTTAAATTTCATTTGTATACCTGATTTCCTTTGCATTTTATAAGCTCTTTGCACCTGTCTACGATATAATAGTAGCCATCTTCATCATAGTAAGCTACATCTCCTGTATGCAGCCATCCATCACTGTCTAAAGTTTGCTCTGTAGCCTCCTTATTTTTTAAATATCCTTTCATTACCTAAAATATATTATACATATATCTTCATATTAAATTATAAAACATGGTTATGTGATTTTTTTTTCAAGTTTATAGCCATAACTCTTTTTGCCGTTTGTACAAATAATTAATTTAGTTATTATTACTTTTTATTAATTAATTATGAATTAAGTATTATTACTCCGTGGTGATAGCAAACAACAGCACTTGTCATGAAGTACTCACCAGGATCATCACAGGAAATTACTACTTCAGCTTGATTCTTCTTAAGTCTCATGTGAAGGAAAATAAAAGAAAGCATCTACTGCAAAGTAATCAGATAAATCAAACCTGGGTGCTGACTCAGAAGCCGAATGGACTTAATATGCACTTAATACCACTCTATCCGGAATGCTGTCATCTGGTTTTACACCATCACTAAGCTGTACTAAACCTACTCTCATCTATTAATCGTTAATGAAGTAAAGAGAGCAAGTCTGCTTGGCTGGACATTTGGAATGCATAGACAACAATCCACTTGTCAAAAAAGGTAATGTCCTTCAGGTGTTTGCCTGGTAGACGATAGTGTAAAAGCTGTTTGAGGAAGACTTGCGGAAACTTAAGGGAGTAAGTTTAAAGGAGGCGAGCATAAGATTGGAATGAGTTTTGATCCACATGATTGACCCAGTCCAGGTTCTCCGAGGACTCTATCTCCAGGGTGTAAAGGTAAATTATTCCAGTAATAATAAAATATACTTACTTGAGGGCCTTTGATCCAAAGTTCACCACTTTGGTTCACTGGTAAATCTTTGCCAGTTTCCAAGCAAATAATTCTAGCTTGTGTAGATGGTACTAAAACACCTGTTGACCCTGTCTTATTGTCAGGCATACCAGTGGGTGTCAGAAATACAACTGGTGATGATTCACTCATTCCATAACCTAAAAACAATTATAATTGATTGAAAACAGTTCGGTGAAACTTCTAAATAACTTACATCAAAGGTGCAATTACATTTGGGGATTTTTTGGAAGTGTCCCTTCAAAGTATAAATTTTAATGTTATATCTTTTTGAAAAAACAACAATCTAACCATGTTTGAAGTTTAATTTTAACCTTAGATAGGTATGGAAACATAAATTTAAGAATGAAAGTAATAAATTGTTGTTAATAAAATTTCATTCTCTTAGTGTCCGAGGAAACAGTGTGGGTCCTTTAAGAGAGTGTTAAATATACATAAGAGGTATTTTAAATGGTGGGATAACTGAGAGGTTGTTAAAATGAGGCAACTGTTAACAGTGTTCACTGTACTATTATACCAATTTTTATTTAGTTTTATCTAATCCCCAAGGTTATAGTGTAATTGGTAGATATAATTAGATGTATGTGTTACCTTGAGTGATAATAACATCATCCCTTTGTACTTTGTTTGTAAATTTTTCTATAAGAGATTTGGTTGCAGGTGCTGCTCCGGTTGTGATTTTCTTGACTGATTCCAAATGCTCGTGTGTTACATCAGGATGTGATGCCAGAAATAGTAGTAGTGAAGGTACAAGAAATAATTGTGTTGGCTGTAATATTATTTAAAGTAATTTGATTAAATATATATATTCACTTTACAGTAAGAAATAAAATGAGAAATCTCCCTTAAATGTAATGTGTATTTAGAATTTTTTTTCTCTATTATGACGTCTATTGATATAAAATATTCAAGAATAAAGAATAAAAAACTCTGAGAGTTTGTTTCACTGTGTTTCTATTCTGTTCAAATGATCGTGTGAGTGTTACTTGTAATATTAACTCTTAGATTAATAGTACATATTTAATTAAATCAAACAACAAAATATTATAGCATGTACATATTTATACTCATATACATATAATATCTGAATATGCTGTTTTTATTTTTGTATGTGTGATGTTTTGAGTGTATTATGATTGAGAACTCAGTCTCCTACTGTCCAACAAACAACCTCAGCATTCAAAAAATTATTTCAATATCAATTAAATTTTAACATGTTATTGCTACTTTTGTGGTTGTTTCTAATAAACAGCCACAGTAAGAATATTTACATGTAACTTTGAATTATGATGTTTAAAAATTGAATTATGAACATTTTTTTATTTATAGTTAATATTTCAGCCCCTCCCATTATTATGATTTGTAATTAGAAGATATACTACGATTTATTATTAAAACTTATTCCTAAAAAAGCATTAAAATGGAAGAAATTACCTTGAAACTTTTTAGACAGTCTAAATAATCTTTTGGAGTAAATTTAGGTATAGTCATTATATGAGCTCCTCCATCAAAAGAATAATTCATAATACCATTGAAGCCATAAATGTGATAAAATGGTATGACATTCAGTACTCTCTCTTGCAATACTCCATCTGTTATTCAAATTATTTATTGAATCAAAAATAAAAAATAAAAATGAATGAAACATCATTATTTAACTTCTTTTGGTGATTTGGGAGTTTATTGTCATCAATGAAAATCATTTCTTGAGTGAATTTTAAATTTAAGCTCTTAAGATTAAATGAGTAATTTTGTTTGACTAATTCTTCTCTCCGAGGCTGAATTGGAATAAAAACCCTTGCAACTGAATATGTATGTTCAAAAAACAATAATTGGTAAATAATAATCTGGTCCCTCAAATCACCCCCACTTTGTCTCAACTGTCTGCTTCTAAATGAAATTTGTTCAAATCAAATACATACTCTTGAAACATATTTTGTTTTTTTCCTTTTGTTTTAAGCTCCAGATAGGTTTCTCCAGGTATACCACTCCCTAATATAATACTGTATTGGTTCTTATCACTATAAGCCTTTAATTGTTTTATAGGGAGAATAACTTACCAGGTGGATCACGTGTTATAAGGTTTGGATCACCCATCTGCACAAGATTGGAAACACAATTATGATGTGACAACATGACACCTTTTGGAACTCCTGTTGTTCCACTGGAATAAGGTAAAATAGCTGTCTCATGTGGATCTATATTTGGTATTTCTAGTGTTTCTGTAATTCCATCTAATAATGATTTATTATTAAAGAACCAGTTCCCATTGTTATCCAGGTAAACGGTTCCTTTATAGCCTTTAAGATGTGGAACAACTTTTTCCACTTCTTTTTTGTTATCATTCATCGCAATTATACAATTTACTTCAGCATTCACAAATTGCCTTGTTATTTCCTCTGAAATAAAAAAATGAATAAAACATTAAATATTTGAATTCAAATAATCTTGAAGCGTCTACACCTCTTATGTTTATTATATTCTCCAATATAATAATAAATATTCTTTACAATATATTTAAATTGTTTTTAAGGTCAATATAAAAATGTTATTTATTCTAACCTGGTGTGAATATAGGGTTTATGAATGTTGTCTTGAGACCACATTGTAGGGCTCCAAAAATTGTTGCTGGGAATTCTGGATTGTTAGGAAGAATAAGTCCCACCACTTCACCTTTGTCCAGACCAACTCTCTTCTTTAATGCATAATGCACCTTGTCTGTAAGTTGCTTGAGTTCTTTATATGTTAAAGTTCGTTTCTCCTGACCACAGGACTGGTAAAAAAAAAAAATCAATCATGAAATTTAAAAATAACTAAATATATCAATATAAGTTATCGAGTTGTTATTTAGACAAGCAGTTTTTCTAAAGTTGGAATGAAATATTTAAACTTAAGTTAATGATATACAAATAATGACTTTTTTTTTAATATAAGCTTTGATTTATTCTTTTATTTTTCATAGTATATTTAGTAGTAGTAGTTTCATAGTAATATTTATTTTAATTTTATTGTTTTGTTGTTTTTATTTATTTATTTTTTTTTTTCTCTCTTCTTGGGTTTATAAGAGTTACCACAGCTCAAGCTAAATTAGGATTTTTTTTTAAAGTATTGAACATTCTTCCATATCTCAGTAAATAGTTGTTAAGCTTTGCTATTTAGTTGATATAGGTCTTAATTTGTTAATTTATCTTGCCTTTGCCAATCTATCATTGCATTTGTAACTAGAAGAGGGAAACCATGTTTGTGTTTGTTTGTTTTTGCTTCCTATCTCACTGAAGGTAACGGAAGCATTAAGAACATTTTTATGTCCCTGAATTCAGAAATTACTAGACAGAAATCCGTTTCAAACATCAGGGAATATTTTTTGTTTTTTGTGTTGATCAATTTTTGTGAACCAACATTTCTTCAAACAACTCGTCTGATTTTCATGAAATTTGGATGGTAGGTCATTATTTTACCCCATTATTAGTCCCTTATAAGTTTCAACCTTCTGTACCCAATAGTTTCTATTCCACACACAAGTTACCAGTCTCGAAACCAAAATTGTTCCCTGATGTCTGCAACTGATTTCTGTCTTGGAATTTTTGAAATCAGAGACAAAAAAAAAATGTTTATTCTTTAGAACGGTCACATAGCTTATTCTGTTACCATCAGTAAGCTCAAAAGCAAAACAGGGAACAGCATAACATCAATAATCCATGTGATAGGATGCGAGAAAGCTGTGGGCCACATTAATTGACAGACTTTTATTTTTCCATTATTACAGTTCTGAATAATTCACATTAACATGATTACATTTTGAATGATACAATAGTCTTACGCACAACTAAGGAAATTATGGACTTGGTTTTTTTATTTATTGAGTGGATAATCGCAAGGTTTACATACTACCTACAGTATGCGTCGTTTACAGAAGCTGTTTTTACAAAGAGAAAATATAAATTTGATGTATTATTAAAATATTTACTTTATTTTTATTGAAATAAACAAGCAACCTAATCCTTCCATGGTCTATTGGGTAGTATAAATAAATTAAGTTCTTATTAACAGAGGGTAACACAACACTACCAATGAGCGACCTAATTATGTATAATTTATTATTATATTATAATAATAACAAAAAAAAATGTAACTTACGATTGCTGGTCGATCTTGGAACTTAGATAGGTCTTTAAAGAGAAAAACTGGCAGAATTGTGTTTGGCACTTCTCTGATTTTTAAGTGAGATGTTTGCACCAGATTACTTAATCTTCTGTGTAAAAGCATAAAATTCTTTCCACCGTGAAGAAACTTCATCTTTATCTTGTTTATTAATTATGATAATATCTAAATGTAGTATATATATTATTTTTAAAACCTGCAATCAATTATAAGTAAGTTCATAAGATTACTCTTATTTTAAATTATTGTTATTCACAAAACAAACAGAATCTTATTATTGTGTTTTGTAGATCCAATAACTTTTTAACCACTACTAAAATAATTATCCCCTATGTAATTTAATATTATGGGATAACATTACTTTTGAAGAAAATATATATATATTTTTATGTAGAGATCTTCTCTCTATTTTTTAACCTCTGTAAAACTCCAGTTATTTATTTTTGTAGCTTCAGTATAGTATTGCTTCATTGTAAAGTTTAGAAATGAAATAATTGATTTTATTTGATCAAAATCTTAAATGAGCTTCTCTTCACTATCAAGCAAGTTTTTATCAAGTTTTCATTCTTCTTTTTTTTTAACTGGATCTGTCACTAAACACAATAATAAGTTTATGAATGAAATGCTTATTTTAAATAAGTTTAATTCTCTAAGACTGCTTTAAATGATTTTATTCTACAGTAAAAATTATAAAGTATTATAATTTTATTATACATATAAACAATAAATAACAATTTAATTTTAATAAAACTTTATTAAATTATATTAAAAATATCATTTTAATAATGAATTAAAATTTGTAATTTTAAACAAAAAAATAATGTTTACGAAGTTACTGAAATCTGCTGTTCATAGTTGAGGTTTCAATGTATGACTGTAAATATTGTTATCAGAGCATTTTGTTTTATAATCTCAACGACCTCTCTGAACTTGCTTCAGATAAGATTATATGATTTCTGATTCTTAATGAGCTGAAAAGTGCCTTACCTCTTATTTAAACCATACAATTGGCTTCTATTTTTTTTTTTTTTTTTTTTTTTTTTCAAATAGTTGCATTGTCATATTTTTTAAAATTTAATCTGCATATAAATACCTAAGATTGTTATACTTTAGGAGGTGATTCTGAACCTCAAAGTTAGCCTAAAAGTTGCTCAAGGCCTACACAGTCTGCACCAAAGTAGAATTAGTGCGTTTACAGCACGGGAAAAACTAGCAAATGGGGTGGGAAGCCAATAAGATGTTGAGATTTTCCCGGACAAAAGGTCGGAAAAATTAAGCAAACTAGGCAAAGATAAATGTCTCTAGTGGAGGGGAGAGGCCCTCTGGATTCTGGATAAATGCTGCCCCACCCCTACTCACAGACCTAGTGGCTTTATTTTTTCCCCCAGAGAGGTTGACCAATCTGTGTGTCACTCAATTTCCTAGCTGTCAACGCACTAACTTTACTGTGGTGCAGACTGTTATAAACGATCATTGCAGGAGTATCTGTCATTATAAAGAGTAAAGGTTTTGCTATAGGATCTAAGTATTAACCATAGAGCAACTTTCCAAATTAGAAATATGTTGAGCTAACATATCTTAAAGATTGAAAAAGCCATGAAAGTCCAAATTTTAGAAAAATCAACACAATCAATATACTTCAAAATAATCTGAACGTAATATTGAAATATTATTATAATATATAATTGGTTGTTAGTTAGATCTGTTACACTTGAATTCAACAATTATAATTAGACGCATCCCGATTTTTGCGTTGCATAAACAAGGGAAATCTGTCAACATTTTTTTTTTTTCCATCACGGTACTTTCTCTCTCTGTATATGCTACGAACATGAGAAATTAATAGGTTTGTTGCAACCAAGCACTGTACTGCCCACGGGATGTTACCGACATGTGCAATAGATAAAAGCCGTTCCAAGCTGACTTGTGACAGTGTTTCGTACCATCCACGAAACTGTTCCAACCCCGGCAGGGATCGTTTGCAAACCCTTCACTGTATGATCCCAACGATCCTCTGACAATACCATGTACTGGTTTGTATGACATGCGCAGTTATGTCAATAGTTACAAATATCAACTTGGAACAAACCTATCAAAAAAGGATTAATACTTAGTTACTATACACTTTCAATATGGCTAGACTAGACCGATGGCCCTTCTTAATGTAATTCTCTAATGTAATCTGAGTTTAGTCATTTGAGATTATTATTTTATTTATTTGTTAAATTACTTAACATAGGTTCAATTTGGCTGTTGTTAAACATTCCAGGGTCTAACTATTGAGGAAGCTGTTTTATTCTCAACCTAATTTGTCCTATTTTAAATCAAACAGTTAGGAGGAAGTAGAATGTACCTATAATAAGAGAGATTTGTTGCTTTTGACAATATGATTAGAATCTGTGGAAGTTCCTGCCTCAATTCCCGAGATCCTATCAGTGACCTTTGCAAATCAGATATAATTATTTATTTTTTTTTATTCTTTTATATATATAACAGAAAGTACAGTATTTCATCATTTATCCACCTTTTACTTATTTGTTCAAATCTATTAAAAATGTATTTAATTTATGTTTTAATGGTTACATTGCCTCTGCATTCAGTTTTAGCTGTAAGTCTAANAGGGAAAACATGCTTTTCTTAGATAAAATTGTCTCTTTTGACATAAATTATTACAAAAATTAAGTAAGAAATAATATGCGGAAGATATAATAAACATTTTATACATGACACTCATTATTCAAAATTAATTCATCTGTACCAATTCTGAGTTTAGTTTAGCGTATCTCAGAATAAAGTAAGTAAATACTTTATATTTTTATTTTCAGGAGAACATCTGGGACTTTAGTGATGACAAAGCTTTGATGGATTCTATTTTTAAAAACACAGCCATGTGTTTTTCTCCTACAAAACTAAAGTTTGGTCTGTTACATAAAACTCTTTAACAATATTATTTAGAAATATATTCATTTTCAGAAAATTACGTGGTTTCCAATAAATTTAAATAAATAATTTCTATTTATATTTTTTATAAAAATATGTATTTTTTCCAGATACCTGTTTAGAAATGTTGACCAAGGGAAATGATAATAGCCAAGCAAAATACAATGATTGCAAGGTAATGTCAAGCAATTAAGATAAACTATTATTTAATTATGCAAAATTCCCTCCAAAAAGAGACTTTAAGGCTAGGCGCACACTGGGGGCAAAACTGTCTCCGGAGGCTGTCTCCCGGTGCAAAATATTGTTGTGACAGTTTTGTCGCCAGCCAACAATCTTTTGCAAAGGGAGACAGCCTTCGCAGACAGTCTGCAGACTGTTTTGTCTTCAGTGTGCGCCTAGCCTAAAAATAAAAATTAGTTATCGTAATAATAATAAACATACTTTTAGAACTAAAACTAAAGTTTATCAGAGCTAAATAAATATACTTTTGATAAATATATTCATTCTTATCTAAATATTACTTAATGTAAATTACAACTTTTGGATTGATGATCTCATCTATAAATACAGCCTCTTCAATTATAGTAACCAGGTATTTTTTTACCTACTTTTGTGCTAAAGTACAGTTAAAAATACATCACTAATTAAAAAAATATTTTATATTATAAAATATTGCAACAATTTTCAAACAAGATTTGTTATTTTTCTAACTTCCGCCTCAGGTACGAAAGCTATAGTTTCTGAATTATTTTGAAAACATGAATTCTCTCTCACTACATTTATTACAGTCCCATAGTAGATTTTAAGCCACTTCAACATCACCACTAATCAATGTACCACCTCTTATTTATGTTATTTTCTGATTACAGTGTGCAGCTGCTTGTGTTTCGAAGAAGATGAAAGTAGTAAGCCTTTTATAATTTAAAAATATTTATACGTAACTAGCTAATTAATTCAGTTTTTCAAAATATTATTATGTTTAATAGGTATACTCTTCCTTCATTAATGGATAAATTTTTATGAGATGGGTATAATAATATTCCTTATGTTTGGACCTATTAACCCTGAAATTAAAAGTTCAACATAATTGCATAACAACTTTGTGCATTATAAGTAGGGTAGTCATAAAATGTTTAGTCCAAAACAGGATATTGAAGGTGGAGGGGGGTATAGATATTGTTACCCCCAGAGGAAAGGGGGCCCTTAGTCCAGTCAAATGGTAGTTTGAAGTGGAAAGTTCTGGTGTAATTGTTGTTAGTGGTTTACTTTATGTTTTTTGAGGTGCTGAACACAAATCTGAAGTTGTCCAACAAAATTTCCCACGGCAAATATGGGAAATCATCGAAAAGCTACTAAACAATTTTTTTTTTTATTGGTTTTCAGCTTATAACATGCAAAGCAATCTATTAACGCAAAAAGTGGTCTAGTAGTAAAATAAAAAGGAGAAAAAACCTACAATTTATGTCTATAACATTTATTTGTATGTCATATGGTTTTCACGCAAATGGGAGTTGAAATATTGGGAAGGCTTGGAGAGTGGAGGGTACAGGCTAAAGGGTAAACGGTTGGTGGCCGGACTGCGCTGGCAGTTAATTTTATGTTTTTCGGTGTGCTGAACACGAATCTAGAGTTGTCCAACAAAAATTTTACACGCAAATATGAGAAATCATCCTAAAACCATTATCTTCTTTTATTTTTTTTAGTGGGTTTCACCTTATAACTTGCAAAGCAAGATATTTACGCAAAAGTGGAGAAGTAGTAAAATAAAGAAGAGAAAAATACCTACAAATTATCTCTTTACCATTTTTTTGTAAGCCGAATGGTTTCTATGCAAAAGAGGGTTGAAATAACCGGGAAATCAATACTTTTTGAAAAATAGCAACAAACCTTATTCTTAAAATAATATTTAGCGACATTCTGAACAATTTATATGTATTTAAGTACTAATGCGAGCTCTTAGACACAGGTTCTATTATTGTTGTTGGTATTTTTCAAAAATTATTGATTTCCCGGTTATTTCAACCCTCTTTTGCATAGAAACCATTCGACTTACAAAAAATGGAAAAGAGATAATTTGTAGGTATTTTTCTCTTCTTTATTTTACTACTTCTCCACTTTTTGCGTAAATAGCTTGCTTTGCAAGTTATAAGGCGAAATCCACTAAAAAAATAAAAGAAGATAGTGGTTTTATGATGATTTCTCATATTTGCGTGTAAAATTTTTGTTGGACAACTCTAGATTTGAATTCAGCTCACCGAAAAACATTAAATTAACTACCAGCGCAGTCCGGTCACCAACCGTTTACCCTTTAGCCTGTACCCTCCACTCTCCAAGCCTTCCCAATATTTCAACTCCCATTTGCGTGAAAACCATACGCCGTACATATAAATGTTATAGAAATAAATTGTAGGTTATTTTCTCCTTTTTATTTTACTACTAGACCACTTTTTGCGTTAATAGATTGCTTTGCATGTTATAAGCTGAAAACCAATAGTAGTTTTTCGACGATTTCTCATATTTGCCACGGGAAATTTTGTTGGAAAACTTCAGATTTGTGTTCAGCACCCCAAAAAACATATAGTAAACCACTACCAACAATTACACCAGAACTTTCCACTTTGAGCTCTTTTTATGCACCATTTGACTGGACTACCTACCCAGAAAACGTTTGGAAATTTTAAGGGAAAACATGCTTTTCTTAGATAAAATTGTCTCTTTTGACATAAATTATTACAAAAATTAAGTAAGAAATAATATGCGGAAGATATAATAAACATTTTATACATGACACTCATTATTCAAAATTAATTCATCTGTACCAATTCTGAGTTTAGTTTAGCGTATCTCAGAATAAATAACGTAGTTACTAAGTATATTGAGGATGGATCCTGACGTGATATTGAAGATAGTTCATGAATAGTTACTAAGATTGGAAATGCCTCCAACTATTACCTATGGGACAAGTTTTTAATTTTACCCTGACCTTCTGGAGAATGTCCCATTTTTCCAAAAAGAGGGTCATTTTCGGAAACCGAGGGGACTATTTCGGGCAAAATATAATGGGTCAATCAAAGCAGGACATATGGCCACCCTAATTATAAGAATTTGTATTTATATAGCTCATGATTCCTTACCATAGACTAACCAAATCTGAGGTTCTTCATTTTATATAATAGGAATAAGATTGTATAACCTACTTAGTAATGAAATAAAAAATTTAGACTTTGTTGATTTAAAAATAAAAGACTAGACAGTTGTTGGTAATCAATGTTTATTATAAATTAGAGGAATATTATTAAGAAAAGTTTTAGTGTCAATTGTGTTTTTGTACTTAAATTGATTAGATGTAATATCTGTGACTTGTCCAAATGTTATAAAGTTAACGTAATGGAAATAAAATGTATTCTTATTCTTTAGTTTCAGGGGTAAATTAAACTAAGGTTAGTTACTTATTGCTCAGTTAGATGGAGGTTATAAGTGATCATAGGTTATGACTTCTCATATTTTAAATGATGACTTAGTTTTTAAAAAATCACCTAATTGGACTTAACAATTATACATATTTCAGCCCTTATGATGTTAGTAGTATGATGAAATATAGCAATTTAATCTAAACTGAATTGCAGCTTGATCACTCATTTCTTTCTAATATTTATTTGCCATGCTACATATATATATATATTTTTTTTTATCTAGATGTCGAATAATGGAAAATGGGACAACAAAAAAATTCAAGAGTACATTGACAATTTGAAAACTGCCAAACTTAAAAATGAAGCAAATAGAGTTTTCTCTTTGTGCAAAAATAGTGAGTTTATTTTCATTTTAAATATTGGTTTTATATTTAATTATTTATAACTATAACATTATTGTAACTTACACTACATAATATATATACAGCTCCCGGTGAAGGCTGTGATGCTGCTTTTCAATTGTCTGAGTGCGCTTTCAACAACTCAGAAATGGTAAGACCACTTACAAATTTTATTTATCTTTTATACTGCTTCCGAGCTTACTCAGGTAACGGAAGCTATGTGATGGTTCTGAAGAACAAAAATGTTTTATGTCTCCGATTTCAAAAATTCCAAGGCAGAAATCCGTTTCAGACATCAGTCTGTCTCTCTGCTGTCTGTCTCCTGCTCAATTTTTGTGAACCAACATATCTTAAAGACTACAAGTCTGTTTTTTATGAAATTTGTGTGGTAGGTCATAATTAGCTCATTGTTGGCCCCATATAAGTTGTAACCTTCTGCACCCATTTGTATCTCTTCAAAATGCGCACATACAACATTTATTTTCTCCTATAACTTCAAAAGTACTCATCTGATTTTTATGAAATTTGGATGGTTTGTCAAGGAAGCTATGTGCCACACTAATTGGCAAGATATAGGCAGTCTATTTGCAAGATATAGTCATATTTGAATTTAATCTCTCTGTTTAAAGATATATGTTGGATTCTTGTACTATTTGTTTTATTTATTTATTATTCTATTACTATTTATTTCTATTTATTAAATTACTATTTAATGGAGTTTTAGATTAGAACTCTACATAAAATTTGATTGTGGTAGCAGTCATATACTATCTTCACACATTGTTTTGTAAACGATCCGCCATTTTAAAACGCTCTATGAACGGAGAACAACGGATTGTATCGGTTTAAATCCGCTCCACCAAAAATACATAGTAATATAGGGCAGTAGGAATAAGGGACTACAGCCTCCCTCCCCCAAATATTTGCCGAGCTACACGAATGCTAAGTACAATTGTAACATATTTAATATGTTTTTTTTTATAAGATGAATGTTTATGTTTAACAGATGAAGAATATTATAAACCAGCTTCTGGGAGTTACTAAGAAAAGTATGTAATGTTTTGATAAATAAAATAATGTCTAGAGTTGCTAAAACTCACTCAATTATTCTTATATTTTATCTAACAATTTAAAGCATTAGAATTTTATTATTTATCTTGAACTAGAATTGATCAAAGACAAAGCCTTGTTGTACAGTAAAAGCCTCTTATCAGTTCTACCGGCCATTGGTTTAACTCGTCGCTCAGCCAGGGGTAGATCATAATATGACAGCCGTTTCACCGTAAATTTTGGTCTGGTTTATAAAAAACAATTTTTTTTTTTTTTTATCACTGTTTTGTGAAGTTATTGTTGACACCTGTATGTTTTAGTTAGGTAAAATGTTTACATATTGCTGAATAGTGAACTGCAATGTTTCAAAAGTATTTCTATGTTTTTTATTTGCTTGATGGAAGAAAAATTTGGCTGAACCAGCCTGTAGACCAAATAAGAGAGCTTCTACAGAATTATTTTATTTTCATTTTTATTATATTTTATTGAGATAATTGCACAATATCTTATACATTTTTTATTACGCTGCTTAATGTTTTCTTGCGATCAATGGCTTTTTATTTTTATTTATTGACAAAATTTATTACCTCAACTTCATTTATTGACAGTAATAATTAATATAATGTATATAATATTATATTACAATATATTCTTATTAGAAAGTATATTGTTTAATAAAATTGGCATAGAATTTTAAATAGCAAAGCAAATTCAGTAATTATAATAAATTTAATTAAGAATAAAAAATATAAAATTTGATGTTTAT
>KZ651142.1:533045-545206 GCA_001010745.2 Gerris buenoi | reverse complement strand
TATATATATATATAGTAGTATGTATATATATATTAAATTTCTTTTTTTATGGATTATAAAGTTCCTTATATTTAAATGTAGGGAGAGAATTTTTAAAACCAAATTGGACTTAATATTTTCTTAATTATGCATTTTGCTAAGTTTATAAATATAGTTATTCATCGGTTCTAAGTGATATTAATGTAACAATGTCACAGTAAATATACTTATACATTTTTTATTTAAAAATTAGGTATTTATTTTTGGTTTCAAGAATATTTTATGCTGGAGTCGAGTTTTTATTTTACCGGCTGGATGGTTATGTTATTACTACCAGGTCGTTATAAATATTTGTTATTATTATTTTGAAGTCATCCTATATCATTATAATTTAAATTTTTGTAGAATATTTTGGTTTTACAATTAGTTAAGTTTATTTTGTGGGTGGAGTAGAACTCCGTGTTGTTTTTTCCCCCGAGGCAGAGGCAGAGTCATTTTGCTGAGATAGCCACAAGATTAGCGGCTTCAGCCAAGAATCCTTTTTTCCCCTGCCTAATAAAGTATTAAATTGTTTTTAACTTACATCACTTAACATTCAACTAATACCATTCTTTATAACCCTTTGTTGAAGGTAAGCTCCATTTCTTTTTAATTTCTCATATTCGTAGTAAAAGTAAAACAAAGAAAGTATTAAGTAAAAACATGTAAAAAAGTGAATATTGAAAGAACTTATTTTTTATTTCAAATAAATAAGGTAAATCCTGCTCGATACTTCCGGAAAGAATAATGTAGTTTTATGTTAGTCCATGGAGTAAGTATAATGTATTCATTTAATTTTAGTTTCATTTACGACAATACCCACGAGGTTCTACTATAAACTTTAATGTTTAAGCAGTTTGTAATCCTGCACAGTTCGAAATTCTAAGTTAGAAAATCGAAATCTATCAAATTAGTGAATCCAAGTTTAAAATGTTTAATGGACTTTATTATCATTTATATCATCGATTAGTGTCCCGAAGAAGTCGCACCTCGAAATGTTTTGCTATTGCTAAGCTTAAGCAACCAAATTTATCGAAATAAAAATAAATGTTTGTTTTTTTGATTTGTTGGTCTTAAAATAGATATAATAACTTATCTAAATCGATATCTAAATTAATTTAACTTTTTTTCTACCTATAAAATTAAGCCCGCAGCCTCGGGCTTTACGGCTCGTTATCTATCAAACAATTTACACAACATTTTATGTTATCCAGGATTAAAGATCTCGCGAAGTTGAAAGCGTCAATATTTACTATTTTGAGATGTGTATTTAATAAAAATAATTGTACTTGTTTAAATATATTTTAAATTAAATACATTAAATGCAATCCATCGGAATATAATAGAATAGTTTTCATGTGAGGAAAATTACAAAATTTATTCCCCACATGCGATAATGACAGATATTTATATATTAAACTTAATTTAATGGTTTCTTGGTTAAATTTCTGGTTGCTTAATATAGGGTTAAAACATAGAGAATGACCTTTTCAAATATTAAGAAAGTGAATCTCACGCAGTGACTAAAAAACTTGTATTAGCTTCGGTATTTTAAAATTTTTAACGGAATTACTATTATTTTTCTTATTGGGTGAACGCCACTTAGTTCCTGACACTCACCTCATCTCCGATGCGAAAGTGTGTGAGCTAAACTGCTCTGTCAAAAAAAAAAAAAAAAAAAATCATTTTGAAACAAGAGACGGGGAAAAACCTACATCTACGATAAATATAGTGACGTTTAAGTAAAAACTTAAGTATCGATTGGGAATAAGCGGGATATTTGTCAGAAGAAGTTATTACGGTTTCACGTTTATGTAAATACCCGGTCTATTTGTGTGTATTGTGATGAATGTGAGTTGAAGCGGCCAGGACGGTCAAAGGATGGATAGGATCCATCCATTGACCAGAAGCACTTCCACTTCATGAGAAAGCCCTAACATCCTTTTTCTCACTAATGCAACACACTTATCTGTCGATACATCATCAACCAGGCCGGCTTTACCGCCCTCGCACCCGCATTAATACCGTCAGGCATTTCCCTTGCCATGGATGAGGGATGAACCTGCTAACAAAGACAACTTGCGCCAAATCTGACCCCGAAGTTAGGGTCAGCCTTCAACCTTCTCTTAACGTTTTGTGTGGAGAGGTATCTTTGCTTTGAAATGTTGTAGATTATCTCTGTCCATCTCTTCTTTCTATTTTTCTTGGGTAACACTGACCAATTTTTTTCCCTAAGAGAGTATTGTTAAAAATCAGATTTTGATGGATTTACTTGTTTTAAGGTAGCTTCTTCGGTTACAAAATAGCTATAAAAATATTAAGCGCATGAAATCGCGGGACAATGCGGGGAATATAATAACTGCTTAAAATGAGAAAAATTACCGATGAAATATATTCAACAAAAGGTGTTTTTATTTTCTAATTTTTAATGTATATTTATTACAAATAAATAAATTAACCAGAATGTTCTAACATTCTAATCTAATCTATCACTCTGAATTTACATAGGATATAATAAATTGCATTTTTTTAAATTGTAGGCCTATAACCCCATGTATATTTGTTTTGTTTTTCCGTTTGCAATACTTTTAAGGGCCAGATCTGGATAAGATGGTCCATAGCAGCCGCATGTAGTAAGCAACATTCAGCTATCAAACTTCACAATGGTAGGGAATATGAAAATCGTACTGATATTTTTAATGTTTGATTTTTTTATGTCATTTGATTATGGAGAACTTATAACATTGTATTGATTCATTTTTTCAAGTTTTAGCGAATTTTCGAAGAAAATTAAGCTATTGAAGCAATGGCTTCAAAATTTATGTAATGCGAATTTTTGACAAATTTTTTCATGTAAATCCGTTTTAGGCCTAAATTTTTAATTCCTAAATTTTAACTTTTTTTTATGTATGTATATATGTGTCACACCAGACGATATCTCCCCTTAGGGTGCACTTAAAAATTTCAAACAAATTTTAAAATGTCAATAATATCAAAAGAAAGGATGAGTTCGTTGGTCAGAATTTTTGGAGTTCATTTAGGGGTCACATTTTGACAATTTAGGGTCAAAAATAGCATAAAAACGTATTTTATCCATTTTAGCCTCCTTTTATATGATAATATGATAAAAGTGTACATAACAACAATTACTGTACTTTTAAAGAGCTTTCCAAAGATGTGCATCTTGAAGGGTAAATACTATTTTGACTTTTGTACCCCGTACCCGTGTGTACCCACCCTAACATTTTTTTTCATCCATCCAAATTCTAAAGCAAAATTTTCCTATATTATCAAAGCCAATAATACTCAGATTTCTTTGAAAATTCGCTCATTAAGTCATGGTGAATGACTGGAATTTTTCGTGGCGTGGTGGGCCGAATTAAAACCTCTCACGGGCCGTAGTTTGAAGACCCATGACTTATGCACTATCTTATCGCTTTAATTCAGCATTTTCTTTTTCTCAAAATAACTACGTACCCTATAAACATTACGTACACCAGGTAGTTTATTTAATTTAATAAGCTATAAACGAGGATTAATATTAATTTATAATTATGAACTTATTCAGTATATTATATTATATTCATTAATATCAATTAGATACTACAAAAAATTATATTTCGTATTTATTTATAGTTTTTTAAAATATCCCCTAAAATTTGGCTTAATGGTGCTATGAGTGGCATATGTCACCCCTTTCACCCAGGGGTGCCCACCCCTGATTTTATTCATTGAAACCCACAGAAAAAAATGGTCCTACAAAACTTTCTCACAAACAGTGGTATAGATTTCCACAGTAATGGAGGAACGGGCTCATTACTATTATATTTACAATTTATTTAATTGTATGCATATGTTTTAAATTTCAAAATCAGCGAAATTCCATTTTACGAAGAAGTTGAGTACTATGATTACTATGAGTATAAATAAGACACGGCAGCCACGTTGTAATACCGGATATTTTTGAGCGTTAGTGTATACGGTTGTCATACTTTCTTTTTTATTGAAATAAAACGGTACATAAGATTCATACCAAAATAAATTCAAATTGGCTTTTAATTCATGAGCTTAATAAAATTTCCTGAACCTCCACAGAAAGGTGTGCCGACAATGATATGGAGATGGAGGGTACGTAGCACTCTAAACATTGACCAGTAAAGTCGCTAGGTAGCGGCCGCCTTCTGGGAGTAGACGAGTGAAGCGAGAAGGCGGCAGAGCCCCCTAGTATATACTGAAGCATAATTTTCACCTGCTGACTCTAAGTTATGCGGCTGATCTTTTAGAGGGTTGTAGGACTCTGAAAATACACAAAAGTTATCTGAGAAAATATGTGACAGTAAACTATTAATATCAACATTCCACAGTTAGTTTGAGTTTGTAATTTGCGACTTTATGGTTTTCCTCCTTGTTAATTAACGTTGCTCTGTATACTGTTTAATATTCTAGAATATACTAGACGACATATCTCGATTAGTATTTATACAGCGAGGTTTGGTATAGTACAAGCACGAAATGCACCTGTAATAAAATAAGCGAAACTGAAGGGTGGATATGAATCGGAATTTTTCTTGGACTGGTTGGTCGATCTCCTGTAGTGTTTCTTTACGATGTCCCGCCGTATCGACCTTTCATGTTGTACAGCCCCAGTGCGACTAGTTGTAAAACGTTATTTATTTATCCGTGGCGGGGATATATCCGAGTTTGGGTTCGAGTTGATCAAGCCAACTAAAGTATTTATACATTTAAATCAGAACCGTCGAGATAGATGTGGGAGCAGCGGCAAGTGATACGGCTTGAGGTTCGCTTTCCTGATACCGACCATTATCCAGTTCCTTCACGACGTAAATAAACTTTTTAATATTTTCCTCGACATCACCTATATATTCGTTTTCAAATGTTAGTACTGGAATGGGTGCGGAACCCGTGAATATTAAATGGGATAAAGATTGTCGTGTGTTGGCAGGTTTATTGCTTTCCAAGGCTGACAGGCAAATGGCCAGACATTGTGGCTCGAGACTGCTCAACATGAAAGTAAAACAAATATTAAGTACCTGTTTGCTATTTCTTTTGTCGTTACTGAATTCCTTTTCACCATTTGTTGCACATTTAGTTAAAAAATGGACAGTATATTCCTTTGTTTGTCACATCAACCTCAGTTGAGTGTTAGTATAACATAGCATTATTGTAACTTCAAATCAATACGCAAGAAATAAGTTAAATATGTTACAAGTTACATTATAGATATTCATTTTATATCTGGTCTCATTCATTTTATATTTATATATCTGGCCGACAATGGCATCACTTTTTATGCTGCTTATTTGAGGAATCAAATAAAAAAAAAAAACAATTCTTAAAAAAAATTAAATAAAATACATAATATAAAAAATAAGCTCTTGTTGTATTTAAGGCATTGAACACTTGTTACAGCATTTTACTTATTTTTTGTACAAGAGGGCAACCACTGAGAGTAGACACTCCGAATAAAAATAAGCCTACATTATAATTGATTTTTAACAATTTTATTTCTTTATTGTTGACTTCACAAACAACTAAGCCAAATTTAAGAGATTAAAGCTCATTTTGTTTTTCGGGTGGCGTGCATAAGTTATTTTTTTAATAAATAGAAGAAAGTTAATAAATTACATAATACTTATTTGTAAGATAAATCAGTAAATTAAAAAGTAAAAAGTAGATTAAAAAATAGTTTTAATAAAAATAAATTTATAAATATTTTAGCTCTAGTAAGCTAGAAAATTGTTTCCATTAAATTAACTTTAGACAAAAATTACTTTATTTAAAACATTATTATAATGTATTAAAAACTTGTTCCCTAATGATTGATTTAAAATATTATTCGTTATTCGTTACTTTTCTTGTTTCCGTATAAGTAAATTTATTCTTCAGGATATCAAGGATATCTTCTTGATATTTTTAAGGCAACACACATAAAGGGATTATAAATTTGTTTTCTGGATCAAAAGTACTTTTATTTGCATACTTGCACATCTACCAGTACGATTAATCTGTGAATCTTGCATAAACTTGAATAAATTTGCCGCTTAGATTATAAAACCGTTAATTTTTCAGTTATTCGCTAATTCGTGAAGGCGATCTAATCGGGTTTGTATTTCTCGGGGGCCGGAGTAGGGTCTATCGAAAGTAAATTAATTATATTTTAATTGTTACCGAGCCCAAATTTTTACTGGTGCCTCCATTGAAATAAGATGTGATTATCTTTAGCCGGGAGAACTCAGCTTAGAAATATTGACCTCCGTTCTAAAAGCCGTTGGAAGCTGCAATTTCAAAATAAGCCTGAGGCTAATGTAAAAGTTATCACTTTTCCTTCAAGCTCAGTTTTTTTTGTAATGAATAAGCAACATCTAATAAACTTAAGATTGATAGGCCTGTTTTATAATTTTAAAACTGTATGTTTTTTTTTGTATATTAGTCATATATAAGTTTAAATTCCTTCTTATTGTATGTAATAATTATATTTTAAGAGGGTAAAAATGAATTGAGTAGTGTGGCATCTTTGTACACACAAATACATACTATAGGATATGACCCGCTGAAGAAAATCATTTGGAGTATTAAACTTATATTTTCATGTTACGACATAATTCATACAGTATTGAATATATATTCAATTTATACAGGGTGAGGCAAAAGTTCTGCAACGGCTAATTATCTCCGTTAATATTTTAGATATCAAACTACGGTTTGTTGAAATCTTCATCATGCACAAAAATCTACTTTTTTTTTGTGGGTACCCATTTTTCCTGCCGCCATATTGGATTCAACTTTAAAATTTCAAATTGGAACCCCTATACTGTGATACATATTTGGAAAGGCCTTGAAAAAATAAAACATTTGCCGCAAACCAGAGCTTTTTATCTTTCACCGTTTCAAAATGGCGGCCTGTTGAAATTAGAAATTTTACATTTTTGATGTTTAATTACGGCCAAAGTAAAGGTTTTAGGGGAAAAATGTAAGAGTAAATTTGTCTTATTTTAGAGTAAAAAATTAAAGTTCAACGCTATTTTTTCCAAATTCTTATTTTTATTATTATGTATTTGGTTGCTATAGCAGACATTATTTATATTAGTAAAGAAGCAACTTCATCGTAACTTCTTACTTTATCTCCATATCCTTTCTTGATAAGTCAAACACATTGCATTTCCAACATTAAAATGGCGGTTGATGAAAATTTCAAAATTGCCATTTTCAACGCTAGATGGCTACTAAAATAAGGCTTTAAGAAAAAAAGAAAAGAATTAAATTACCCTATTATAAACTCAAAAATTCAAAATTGGTAAAAAAAAAAATAAATAATTACATTTTGGTTGCGAAAGTAAAATGACTACACGTGCGTTGCTATAGCAACCAAATGAAAATTTGGGAAAAATAGCGTACATTTTTTTTAATAGACTTTTATTTTTTTTTTTTGGATATACATATACATACATATATATATATATATATATATATATATATATATATACATATATATATACATTTAGTGTTAATGAGAGACACCACTGGATGTGGTAAGCCCTATATCAGATCTTCGTGATCGAGTATAGTATAGGTCTAGAGTTGGGTGGACATCGTCGGGCCCCTGATGAGTCGAATGCGACGAAACGATGCAAGACATGGGGTTTTGCCGAGCCAACATCTTTGTGACGTATTGTCTNTTCAAAAGGTTTATAACTATTTTAAGTAGATTATAATCAAACACATAGTTCAGGACTCTCTTACTCTTACTCGTAACTGCTTACTTTTGTTCACACCTCTTGCACGGCTATAAGATAATATAAAAGATAAATGGCTTTCCAACAGTTTTGGGAAATATTTGGCTTTTTTCACATTGACTTCATTGTTGTTAGGGAATCATTGGAGTAGGAAAAAGTATTGCTGACATATAAAGACGCGACGGATAATGTCCAATGTTAAGTTATCGGAGGGAGGTTTCTGTTACGGAGTCTATGGAATGTCCGGTGCAAGTCTGTTCTTTGTTTACTCACGTGTCCAAGAATCCCCGGGATACAATAGGAGTTCAAGTCATGTGGATCGTGGCCACTTGATTTCAAACCAACGGTCCTCTACTCTGTCTCTTGCTGGACAAGACATCTCTAAGAGTGGTTTTTATGATTAAACAAATCTTGAACACGTTCCACCGACAACTTTAAAGAGCCTGTCCTCAAGTTGGACACTTATATGAAAAGACACTTGAACAAAAGAACCAGGGACAATCAATTTAAGCACTTATTCTCGTTATATAACTTGAAGGCTCACTTCTTTTTATTATTATTATTTTTTATTTTTACAAAACCATTCATTTTGTTTGTAACTTTCAATATAAAAACAAACAAACATTTAAAAAAAAAAAAAAACATATTGTGGACCTGTAAATATTATAATACATATGTAAATTTGAAAACCTTCTTTTCTTAGTCGAAGGACGCATTCTTTAAACTGTTGACGATGTACTTCAGAGTGACATTTTAGTCATTTATTTAACTTCTGGCTTTTTCAATTAGTAGCTGGTTATTATTTTACGATTGGAGAATTTTTTGTTACGAAATATATATTTAACTTTCAAGCTTATTTACCATCTAACGTTTTAAATAATTTTATGATAATTACGAATATATTATAATTTTGCATTTCATTGTATATTATAAACATTGCATGCGCTAAATTTGTATTGCTTCCGAGTTTACCAAAGGTAAAGGAAGCATTGTGTTCCCTTTTGAGGATGAAAAAAATTGATGTCACCGATTTTAAAAATTTCAAGACAGAAATCATACATTTTTGGTCTCTGTCTGTCTGTCGGTCTGTGTGTCCACGTGTGACGATAACTTAAGAGGGGAATAGGAGGTGGCTTGGTTCCTCCACTTCTCTATTTGTCCTACCTCTTTAGCGAGCCTATGGACCACGAGACCAGGCGACCAGGCTTTATTTGGGGGGAAGTAAATAAATTAGACAATAATGGATTTTAAAAGCCTAAATTCATTAAAGTATACGAGATAGGACGCGAGGAAGCCATGTGCCACTCTAATTGGCAGTGTATTTTAATGTTTTTATTATGTTATATATACAGAAATAAAGTATTGCGATGTAGTAAAAATTTGGTTTTAGATTAAAACGTTTTGTGATCCCTGGAGTCCAAAATTGTCTATCTGTTTTCTTTTGTCTATGCAGATATTTGGAGCCTAAACTACTGGACTGATTTTGATGATATTCGCCGTCCACATATTTTTTCCTCCCTAGTGCGGAAAAAAAAAGAAAAATTCTTCACCTTAACACACAATTAGCGTATTTGTTTACATTTAACAAAACCAAAACTAATTTGCCGTTAGTTTAATTTAAAGTAGCCGTTTATATCGGCTACGAGTTTTAGTAAAAAACAAGGAGTGGTTTAAGTGATTATGACGAAAATGAGGTGAATAAAACCCCTCACGAAATAATTAATTCGGCACAAAATACAACTAATGAATTAATGTAATATTTATCAAAATAGAAATACTAACTTACATTCAGGAAGTTTATTATTATTATTATTATTTTTTTTTTTTTGCATTTATTATTAAAATCCATCAATCCTAGATATAGTAGGGTACGCAACTCGTGTGAAAACTGAATTGCATTGCTCGAGCGGTTTTACTACTCTCGCTGTCGCTCGGGTGCAAAATCCACACTCGCGTGCAAAATGCTACTTTCCGCATTAGACGCGTGACGCGTAATGTACTATGCCACAATATTTAAAAAGGCTTTCTACCAGAGGTTTACCCAAATATTCCCCGAAAGGCGAATATTTAAAAACTCTTTGTCAGTCAGATAATCATATGATAAAAAGTTGTTTTTATTTGTTGCTTTAGGTTTCATTACTTAATTAAATTCTTAAATAGATTACATTACATTATTAAATTCCTCCATAATCTTTTTGCAAATTATTAGTAAAACAACGAACTGTGCAGCAATGTAAGTTTCTAAACATTATATTCTGTGTTTCTCAACAATGAATAATTTTTATTGAGGAGATGGTTTTAAGTAGAGATGGGGACGAACTCGAAGTGTCTGATAGTTGTCCAGCGACATAAATTGGCCGAACCTTGGAACCATTTCGTTGTTTTTACGAATAAAGAAACGCTGGGAAAACACGTTTATTTTGATTACATTTTCGAGGAACATCAACCCATTTTTGGATGATTTAGATTTGAGATTATATCTTGAAAAAAGCCTTTGTTTTTATTTGCTACTGAAGTGAACTCTTTTTAATTTGAATCGAATCTTTTTGAAAATCAGTCCATCAACTCGAGTTTGGCGGCTTAGAAGTCGGCTACTTTAAGGATTTAACTGAGAGGGGAAAAAAGTGTTTGGGAGGATGTTATCTGGTGAGCGGATCAGCAGATCGACACCTGTCCCTGTCCCGTTGTACACCCTTTGTTTACAGATGGGCTCTCCTTCACATCGACATTTGATCAACATGACACTTTTATCTGGCGATGAAAATAAAAAATTCGCCGCTCCCGTGTCCCATCCCCGTCACCATTAAAATTGCTAATGTATTATGCTCGAAGTTTATAGATGTGGCGGCCTGATCTCTCCTTCAAAAGGTTTCCATGTGTTATCTCCTTCGTCTCGTTACATGAAGAATACACAATTCCCTTCCCAGCAGAAAAAGTTAATACATATTTTGAAAACCTAATGCTTTAAATTGATTTTATTAGCTGAAGAAATGGTATGTTCAATGAGTTAATAAATTTCAGAGCAAGTTTTCCATATCGGTTGAACACTGCTTAGAATTGTTTACCTTGAATTGTATTTTTTAAAGTAGGTGCTAAGTACTTAAATAATATCTACCCTTTTGAATATCATTGAATTGATAGCATCAAAATATCGATTACACTACAAAGACATTTAAGTAGAAGGAGCGGTAAAGAGTAAAATGTTTTGTGATTCTGTCTAAAGCTTTTATGACTATGACAATGGAAGGTTGTTAAAAGCAACCTCTAGTTATGGGTAAAATGGTATGTTTCAATAGTTTAACGAACATATGAGGTATAGCACAAACTTTGTTACATACAAACAAAATTAATCTACATAAAAAATTAAACAAAAATAGGCCTATATACATTTTTGTGCTTAAGTTAACGATTACGGATATATATAGAGGTAAAACTATTATTATTTTACCAGTTTACTAAGCATTTCTCGAAATCACTTTAACAACAAAGTTTTGGAAATTAGTTGGGCAGTAGTGTAGGGGCACATAGGGAGATGCACCCCCTTGAGTTTTCATTTTCGAATAAAAAATTATGGCTTCGTAAATACTTCGAAAATTATTAGTTCTAGGATAAAAAATTAATCTTCATGAAATTTGAAACTAAAACTGCATAAATACAATATATAAATGCAATATTTAAGAAATATATAAACGCGTTTTTCTGCTGAAGTCAACGATTTTGGAGATATGAAAATGTAAAAATATCATTGAAAAAAATCACTTAAACAACAGCAATTTTTCGATATAATAGTGGTGTTAGGGGAAAATAATTATGGACTCAAATCTCTTTCCCCCTCGGTCACATCAACTCTTTTCAGACCCCTTACTTGAAAATTTTTGAATCGGGTGATGTATACATTTTTTTTTTTTCTTTTACAGTAATATTTTAATTATAGAAATATTACTTCAATACAGGAATTATGTCTGTTATCAAAATTTAATTTTTTATCTATTAATACAATATTTGATCTATAGAAATAATAGATATAGGCAATTATTTTTTTTGTTTTACTGTATTAATTTTTTTATCTATTAAAAATAATATCTTTAGATAACACTCGAATAATTTGAAGTTTTATTTCAAATTATTATTTCAAAATATAACTTCGTGTAGGCTAAACAATAAGTAATTTTAGATATTAAAAAAATCTACTGACCAAAATTGATTTTTTTACTGAGACTTTAAATGGCATCCAATTTATATGTTTATTTCCAAATTTTGTAACCTAAATTTAATTGTACTTTCGATAATTCATACATTCATTTGTTTGTCTCCAAATCATGTAACCTAAATCCCTTACAAAATCCTTACCGTGAAAAAAGGAGAGAACTCAAAAAAAAAAAAAAAAAT
>KZ651142.1:488063-516906 GCA_001010745.2 Gerris buenoi | reverse complement strand
AAAAAAAAAAAAAAAAAAAAAAAAAAAAAAAAAAAAAAAAAAAAAAAAAAAAAATTATATAAGTGAATTATTGTGTTTGACAATTTAAATTATCTCTTTATTTATCATTATTATTTTTTTTCTTTCGATTTACTTTTTTCCCGTTGTTGCAACCTGAAAATCGAGATGCACCTTAATCGATGTATTACAGTGTACTGTGCACCATATTTAATAACCTTTTTCTACGAACTTCTCTTTTATTACTACTAAAAGAGAGTTTAAAGTTTTCGCCAAACTAGAAATTAGCGTTGACAGCGCGGGAAAAACTAGCAAATGGTGTGAGGAGCCAATAAGGGCTTGAAGTTTTACCGGAAAAAAGGTCGGGCCAACTAGTTAAAGATAAATGGCTCTAATGGAGGGGAGAGGCCCTCTGGATAAACGCTGTCCCACCCCTACCCACAGACCTAGTGGCTTTATTTTTTCCCCCAGAGAGGTTGACCAAACTGTGTCACTTAATTTCCCGCGTTGTCAACGCCTTATTCTAGTTTGGCGAAGACTACGATTTACTTTTTATTTTAAATTCTCTTAATTTTGCCGGGATGTCATGGTCGGGATCACCTATTTAATCAATTTTTAGGAATTTTAACATGTTCAATTTCTGATTAGGTTTTGGGAATGGGTTCCGTCGTACCCACTTATTTCTTTTTAGCTTCAAAATTTTATTTTTTTAAAATAACCTTGCTGTTTCTATGCAATCATGGCGTATGCCTTAAA
Source organism: Gerris buenoi (assembly GCA_001010745.2). NCBI lineage: Eukaryota > Metazoa > Arthropoda > Insecta > Hemiptera > Gerridae > Gerris > Gerris buenoi. The sequence continues at coordinate 516,153 of KZ651142.1, read as the reverse complement.
TCTAAAGAAAGATTCAATATTCGAACAATATCCATTCCTAAATTTTACGTCTCAAGTAATGAGAACGGAAAATACAAAATCCATAAAGGTAAAATAATGAAATTCCTTTCCTAGATAGTAGGTTCAACAATTATTAAAAATATAAATGGAAATTCCTTCACCAACAGAGTATGATATTAAGCTAAGGCATATTAGTAAGAAGTTGGCATATCAATCATAATTATTCAACAGTAAATATAGTAATTTTAAATATTTAACTATTATACATCGTAAGAAAGCTAGGGTAGACTCGTTAATAATGCGTCTGATAAGGAATATTGAACAAATAAATATGATATTATGTAATATTCTACATCTTTAACTATTAAAAACAGAAATATATTATTTTAAATTTATAAATTAGTGGTCTCTCTCACATTACTGTATATATTAATTGATAGATTATATTTTTCTAAGTATTTGTTTTGTTTATTTTTTTCAGGTTGTTCCAGCAGCTATATAGAAGTGATAGTGTGTGCGTATTCCTTTTTCCAAATTTCCGCGAGTGGTTAATTTTTAAACTGTGCGTAGTAAGTAATTAATATTTATTAATGTTACGGGCTAGTGTGATTACAGAGAAATCTTTTAATTTGTGTTGTGCTGATTGCTGATGTTCCTGTCTGGCCACGTCCTGTCTTCACATCCAGCATCCAGCACTTCTAAAATTATGTATGTATTTAATTATTACTTATCAATCCCACTAGCTAATTTAAGAAATTGACCGATCGACAGACAGATACGAAACCAAAAATGTTCTCTTATGTCTGAAACAGATTTCTGTCTTTGAATTTTGTAAAAATATCGGAGTTACAAACATTTTTGTTCTTCAGAACGATCACATAGCTTCCGTCACCTTCAATAAGCTCGGAAGCCATAAAATTAAATTAATTAAAAATAAATAAATAAATTATAAATCCCCCCAAAAATCATACTTTCAGAGTTCCTTCTCAGTGTCCTAAATTCTTCACTGACGCTCATCTCAGCCGTAAAATAAATTTTTCGAGGGGCTTAAAAGTTTAAGCATCAAAAAATATTTATATTGCACGCCAAAAAAATTATTTTATACATACGACGTACGGCAGATATAGGAAATGTAATAAAGGCTTTTAAGCATTAAGGATCCTTAAATCTTTCACTGACTTTATTTGAATGTTTCATCGTCTTACTGGGACTGGTGACTGATGATGACCATTCAAGCTAATTTGTCTTTAATAAAGTTAGTTTGCTTTTTCCTTGACAAATGGTTTGCTCTCTCTACAGAAATTAAATATTTCTTATTTTTTTTTTTTTTTTTGTTTTTAGGTAAGTGGTAAGTGTTTGAAGACATCCGCCGTGAGGAAGACAAGGTTAGAATCTTCAATTAACAAATATTACTTACCCTTACCACGCAAGGACGGTGTACAGAGGATACCTAGATTCGGTATGGTGGGGGTTGCGGTAGAATGGTGGGAGGTTGATCTGATGTAACGCAAGACCCCCCACTCCTATAAATTAGGGTATAGGGAGTTGCTTAGAAGGGAGGTCTCAATTGACGTCACACACTAAAGGGGCGCGTCTCGCTTCTCAAATCTAGACATCCTGCATACACCATCCTTGCTTACCACGTAGTGTGGAATAAATTTTACTATAAGCAAGAGAAAATACATATATTTTTTTCTATTTAAAAAACCCTAAAAAAGTATTACATACATTACATTATGTTATTATTCAATTTTTTTTTGGTTTGTTTGGGTTCCTATTTATTTTGATCTCTAAACTTTCTTTGAATAATAACTGAATTAATAATGATAAAAATAATCATAGTAACTGCATTATTACTATTATGATTAGTTCCGTAATTTATTACCTTTTAAAATGTATTTATTAAACAGCTTCATTCAACTAATAATATGCTTATGAAATATCCAGAGAATAATGCAAAAACTTTGTAAGAATTTTTTTTTTAATTATTTTCAAATTTTACGTTTTTCTTTAGCTGTAGTTATTTTAAATGGTTCCTGTTGCGATAAATGACCAATTTGACTGTGTACCTGCAATACCTCGTAACCCCAAAAACTAAATTTTTCAGAGGTAGCCAAAAACGGTTTTTTAAAAAAAGTTCATTTTTATATTTTCTTTATATTTAGTTTGATTTTAATTAATTTTACTGACACACTTAAACTTATCCCCCTTTTTTTATCCCCCTTTTATATTTTTTTTTATCCCCCTAACAATGCTTTGGAGGTAACGAGGTTGTTTTTTTTGTATATTTTAGTTAAATTATGAATTCGAAGTATTATAATCTATATATATAAAATCCAAATACCACTCACTGACTGACTGACTGACTCACTGACACATCACGATATCTCTGAAACCACTGGACCTACGACCATGAAATTTTGTAGGTGTGTTCTCTTACCTAAATTGGAAAATATAGCTATATCTTATATAAAAAGAAGAGTATTAGTATGATGGTATGTCTTTTATCCTAATTTGATGAATATTTACACACTTTTCCTTCAAAATAAGGTGAAGGTCACTGCCTACATGAGATTACGAAATTACAATTTTGGTACACAGGGGTACGGGGTACAAGTAATGAATACCCTTCATCTTCATGATGCATATCGTTGAAATGCTCTTTAAGAGTACAGTAATAATTGTTGTAATGTTTACGGGGTACAAATGACCAAGTCATGGATACTGGATACCCTTCATGATACAAAACGTTGAAAAGCTGTTTAAGAGAAAAGTAATTGTTCTTAAGTACAGTTTTGTCTTACTTTAATTTAGAAGGGGAGAGGTAAAATGGAAATTTATATCTAAATCTCTATATGTATATAAAATTCATCATAAGTGCGTATACATATGTATAGTTTTTTATACAAATCTACAGTTTTAGCCCGATCTCGATGAAAATTTGCACACTTGACCTTCAAAGCAAGGGGAAGGTAACTGTCCACGAATTTTCGAACTATAACTTTTTCAAAGGGGTACGGGGTACAAGTAATAAATACCCTTCATCTTCATGATGCATATCGTTGAAATGCTCTTTAAGAGTACAGTAATTGTTGTTATGTACCTACAGTTTTGTCATATTTTCATTTAGGAGGGGGATAAATTTAGGATATTTGCAAATTAAATTATCAAAGAGGTGGGGGGTATAAGTAGGAGGGATAGAATCTAGATATTCTCGAATAGTAAAATAATTTGTATGCTTTCCTGGTAGTTTATAAACTTATCAAATATAAAAACACTCCGTAGCGAAGCACGGGTATCCAGCTAGTAATTTCTATAAAAAATAATTGCTGGCTAACTAAATTTTGCACATAGGTAGATATAAATAATATCTATAAAAAATGCAATAAAACAAAAATTTCGATTTTGAGGGTTACGAGGTATTGCAGGTACACAGTCGAGTTATAAGTTTAATAGTGTACGTTACTTTATTATTGGTGATTAGTTAAATTAGTAATGGGTACTAATATTTATATTGAAATTCCTCTGTTATTACCGTAGTGATTACGAATGCGTGTTGTTTTTTTTCTTATTTTTCTTTAAATATTATTTCATATTAATTTATTGACTTCATCGTCTTCTGCATCGAGAATGATCACACCATTTTTTGAAAGTAAGTTTTTTTGTCAATTTAATTAATTGCAATACAATTGTTGAATTATTAATTAGGCAAAAGGGAAAAACTAGATTAGGTTTTCACAGATCCAAATCGTGGTAAGTCGTGGTTAGTAGTTTATTACTAGTATTTTATGGAATAATTACTAAACTTTTAATATACCAGATCTAGATTTCGTTGTTTTTTTATAATTTTCTAACAAATATATTATTAATGCATTATTTAATGCAGCAAAGGGTTAACAAGTTTTAACTTAAGTGACACTTTTTGGTGATCTGGACGTGATTAATTTAAAACTATCTAATTGAAACTATTATTGGATCTATTTTCTATGTATTTATTTATACATATTCAAATACTTTATGTACACTACTTTTCAGTCGTATATATTAATTTAATCTTATTTATTTATTGTTTGTTCTTTCAGGTATAAAAATTATGGAATCCAAAACATTATTGACAAAATGATTTTTTAAGAAGAATAATTAATATAAGTGTAAATTAATCAGATATAGAATAGAGATTACTTATATTACGTATTGGAGATCATCATCAGCAGTGCACCGTGGTTAGTAGTTATTAAAAATATTAATATTTGACATTGCCATGTTTGAAGATTATTAATTTTACAATATTATAATTATATGTATACAACTTTTGTTGAGTTTAATGTGTGCTTAGATATTTTGATATTTTCAATGTTGTAATTTTATATTCAGATTAATTGGTAAAAAAAAGTTACTTAAGTTGTGAGATTGCTGTATCTGTTATTGCTTTAGAGATTACGAATGCGAGTTAATCTTTTTATTTTTTTCATTAAATATTATGTCATTAAATTATTGACTTTATCGACTTCTTAATGCGTCGAGAACGACCACACCAGTTTTTAAAAGTAAGTTATTTTGTCAATTTAATTGATTTGTTGTAATGTAATTGTTAAATTATTAATTAGGCAAAAGGCAAAAACTAGATTAGGTTTTTACAGATAATCCAACCATCCAACCATTATAATTTTCTAACTAATATATATCTTTAATTTTTATTTAATGCAGGAAAAGGTTAACAAGTTTTAACTTAAGTGGATCTGTTTGGTGATCCCGATCCCGACGTGTAGTCCAGTCATTTGGTAGTTTGAACAGGAAAAAATTGCTGAAGAATTTTTCTTGACGGATATTTATGTTTTTTGGGGTGCTGAATCTGAAAATCTAGTTATCGACTAGATTCGGACATGGCTTCACCATGAAAATGGTGAAAAACCATAAAATTTTGGAAGTGTTTTTAGTTTTTCGCTTATAACTCCGAAACGACGCATGTTATATTCCAACATAACGCTGAGTAAACGCACTAACACACTTACATGTTACCGACACAGCATTTCACTGTTTTCTATATAAGCTCTGCGAGCTATGAAGAGATAGACATTCTAGTATTAAAAACTTAATGTTTCACATCATTTATTGTTTGTTCTAATAAAATATTTTTTTTTTAAAAACTATTTTTCTTGGATCACTATCGAAACTCGCATCCTAGAGAAAAATTACTTCTTATCAAAAAGAAAGCTGATAAAATTTTCAAAGAAATAAAACCAGAAAATAGCTTTATTTGTTTGGCCGCTAGAGCGCGCTAAAGATTTACCATACTTTGAAAGCCTAGTATACCCCAGAGGTTGCCCTCGCAGGGCACATCCTTAGTAGCTTCATCAATGCCATTACGATATTTTTAGTATTCATTATTACTCTTAATCCTTGAAAAACTAAGCGCGCGACATATCCCTCAACCCCTCCCCCAATAGGGAATCCTTTACCCTGTTCGTGGGGGGGGGGGGGAGAAAAACCAAAATAAAAAAAAATGCTTTTGCAACACACCTTTAGACATGTTACAATAGTTTTCTTGAACATTTCAGAACATTTCCCCTCCTCACCTCCTTTTTGAACCATATGACCACCGGCAACATGAATCCTATGTGTAGGTCTCCTTGCGTTGAACTCTTGTTTGTACTAAAGATTTTTTTAATGTTCTGCAAGGTTTGTTTTGTAAAGATTTTATATTATGTTTTGTCAACAAATAATACTAATTTGTAGGGTTCGGATTTTTATGTTTTGCCTATTTATTTCCATATTGTACTGTTAAATGCATGTTTTTGGACATTAGATGCAAAACTAAATATTTATTTACATAAATGGTGATTTTATGTGGTTTTTTGTAGAAGGAGATACTTAGAAGGAGGATGGATGATCGAGGGGAAGAAGCTGTAAATTTAGGGTTGAGACATCAATTTGGATGTTTGGTATCAAAAAATCGCTACGTTGGACCATATAACATTGAAATCATCTATTATGACCTGATAAAACATCGAAATCAAAAGCATCCAAAAATTTCGTCTCAAATTACGTAATCGGGGACTTTCTTTGTGCCCTATAAAAAATGTTTTAATAAGCAGTGATCTTTTTTGTTCATCTTGTCGAGAGATCGCTCTCCCAGCTCCCTTATTTCTCTACCCTAAACTTCTGTAATTTACGAAGGGGGAACATCAATAGTTAAAACATCGATTCAACGATGTCTTAACCCAAAATTTACAGCTTCTTCCCCCTCGATCATCCATCCTCCTTTAAGGTATCTCCTTCTACGAAAAACAAAATAAAATCACTATTTATGTGAATAAATGTATAGTATTGCATCTAATGTCCAAAAACATGCATTTAACGGTAAAATATGCAAAATCATATGCATCCACAAAACATAAAAATATAAACATAAAAACATAAAAATCCGAGCCCCATAACAAAACATAATATAAAATCTTACAAAACATACATAATAAATCTTTACAAAATTAACCTTGCAGAATATTAAAAAAAAAACAAGAAGACCTATAAAATGAATTCATGTTGCCGGTGGTCAATAATTTGATTTAATTAATTTCAAAAAATCATTAATTTGAAACTCATCAAAATCAAGATAAAACAAGTATAAATAAACAGGTCAAGTGTATGCTAGCCAGCACACAGCAAGGGTCCGTAGGCAACACTGTATTGTTTAAGTAGTACCCTATTGATGTTGATGGTGTTATTTAAAATACTAAAAAGCTTACTTTGAACTATCCTATGGGTCTGATATTCTCAAAACACATAAACAAACTTCTGATGAAGTATTTTTTTGCCATTGAACCGGAAAACAGCCGTATAAATACATTGAAAAGACCATACCATGGCCCACCTTGGCTTTTGCCTACGGACCCTAAAAAAAAACTTATTTCTAAATTCAATGTTTATCTCTTATTTATAAAAATCACAAATTTGAATCCCGTCAAAATGAAGATTGTAAATATGGGACATGGCAAAGCTAATAAAGTAACTTGCTAATTTTTTCCGAACTAACTTTCCATACAGCAAAATTTGCTGAAAACCAATTAAATTCTGCTGAAATATGGCTAAAAGTATTAAATTAGTGTATTGTCATCGTGTTCTGAGCTATTGTCGTATGTTGTGTCTATAGCTACTCGGGATGTTAGTTAAAAGTCGATTGCAAGATATGTACTGGTATACAAACAAAAAAACAAGAAAGCAAGCTAATAAAATATAGTAAAAAGGAGGTGAGGAGGGGAAATGTTCTGAAATGTTCAAGAATTCTATAGTAACATGTCTAAAGGTGTGTTGCTAAAGCATTTTTTTTATTTTGGTTTTTTCTTCCCCCCCCCCCACACGAACAGGGTTCCCTATGGGGGGGTTGAGGGAAATGTCGCGCGCTTAGTTTTCAAGGATTAAGAGTAATAATGAATACTAAAAATATCGTAATGGCATTAAAGCTACTAAGGATGTGCCCTGTGAGGGCAACCTCTGGGGTATACTAGGCTTTCAAAGTATGATAAATCTTTAGCGCGCTCTAGCGGCCAAACAAATAAAGCTATTGAGCTGGTTCTGGTTTTATTTTTTTGAAAATTTTATCAGCTTCTTTTTGATAAGAAGTAATTTTTCTCTAGGATGCGTCGTTTCGGAGTTATAAGCGAAAGACTAAAAAAACTTCCAAAATTTTATGGTTTTTCACCATTTTCATGGTGAAGCCATATCCGAATCTAGTCGATAACTGGATTTTCAGATTCAGCACCCCAAAAAACATAAAGATCCGTCGAGAAAATTTCTTCAGCAATTTTTTCTGAATCGACTACTTTCCGCTACCAAATGACTGGACTAGTGATTGATTTAAAACTATCTTATTGAAACTATTATTATTGGATCTATTTTCTATTTATTTATTTATAGCTATTACATATTACAATACTTTATGTACACTAATTTTTGTCGTTTATATTAATTTTGGTTTGTTCTTTCAGGTAAAAATTATGGAATCCAAAACAATATTAATAACATCGAAGGAGGCCCCCCTTAGAGGATAATAACCTTATGTTATTAGGTTTGAGCTTGGAATATTATATTTCTATAACAATAGAAGATACGCCAAGAGGCCCCCTTTCAGTGCTAAAGGGGTTTTTTTTTTTGCTCGTCAATTTTATTTTGGCGGAGGGCCCCCGAAAAGCTAATTGATAACCAAAGTTAGAATAAAATATTTATTTTAAAAAAGCAAAACTAATTTGTGAACAATAATTTTCGAGGATTAGGAGCATTTTTTTTTAATTACAGCTTCCACTAGTTGCTCCTTGTTAGCGAAAACTCATTGTCGGTGAATTCTTAACATGGCTAACCCATTTAACCTGTTTTCACCATGTGCTTCTTAGCCATGTTTTGATTCGGCTAAGGAAGCTAAATAAACACTTGATAGTGCATTGTGCAGGGCTGTTAAAGCAATATCAGCAAAGCCTTTCTAATTGCCAGGAAAAACAATTATCTCTTTTTTAAAACCATAATTATTTGTGGCGCTTCCCCGTTCTACTTATAAATTGTCAATGAAATGCTGGCGATTTTTTTACAGTATAGAATCCAAGAAGGAAATTATCAGAGCCCTTCTCCAAAATTTGGATGAATTTTCGGCTGGAGGATTGTTTCTATGCTTCTGTCGGCCAGGAATGCGAGTGGCAGTTATGTCTACATTTAAATGAGAAGCCATGTCACTTGCTTCTTTCAATATGCCAGTTGTTACGTTGTCCGCATCTTTGATGAAGTCATGGCATGTCAAGAATAGGCTGAATATGGTTGTTGCCTTTGACTATGTCTAGAGTCTTCGATTTAAGTGCATTGGCTACAGGTTCCAGTATAGCAGAATATTTAGCAATTAATGCTACCGCTACCGAGACAATAAATACAGATCTGCACGCCACTGCATGCAATTGATAAGCATTTTTTCTGGTTGCTGAAATTATTCTTCAAAACAGGGATGCTTTTATATTTCTCTGACCACCTAGTCTAACATAATTTTGGAATATTGGCAATAAGCTTGCGTCGTAAAACAGACTCGCAAAAAAGACTCGGGGTAAAACAGACTCGGGGGGNGTTGATGTTTTTTGACAAAATGGAATGAAAAATTAAAAAAGTTCCACAAGTGATATTAGTTTTGTGATCTACTCTTCAATACCTTCCATTTGATACTCCACACAATATTTAAAAAAATAATTCCCCGTGACTGGAATTAGCCGCCATTTTGGATTCCCATTTGTAATTTCTTTGTATTTCTTTGGCCCATCAGACCGCACATTTTTCATATTTTTTATATTTTTAGTAACAGGAGAAATATTATTTTATAGGTGGGGGAACGAACAAATTATGATGTTTTTTGACGAATTGGCGCGGAAATATTAAACATGATCCACAAGTTTTATATACATATTTGTAATCAACTCTTCAATATCTTTCATTTGATACCCCACTCAAAATTTAAAAAAATAATCGCGTGAATTGAATTATCCACCATTTTGAATTTGAACAGCTGAGAGTTAGCTATATTTTTCCTTTGTGCGCATCAAAACGATCTTTAATACTGGAAAGTTTCATGTTTTTTTATCTCTTTTGATTCAAAAGTTATTGGAACCGTACACAGTGACAGAGTAACACAGGAACGAAACTATAAGAATTTTTTTTTTTTTGGTTTTACCAACGAAACCCTAAAAAGAAAGCAACCAAACCTATTGATCAGTTTTAAGTACGTTTACAAATAAATCAATTAAAGGAGGTATTAGGGGATTTAAATACAGCATCAATAATTGAGAAAATTTTGTTAGATTTATCAGACCTATTTTTTGGTTCCGTCTTGGAAGGGGGGCAACTGCCCCCCCTTGCCCCCCTCTGGATACGCCCATGTTTACAATTTAGAGAAAAGTAACAAGTTTTTTTTTTAATAAATTATATTTTAAATATGAATAATTATATCATGTTAATGCATTGTATAGATGATGATTTCTTTTAATCTATGTACGTAATAAGAATAATTGACATAAAGATATCCCGAAGGTGCTGGTTTAATGTTGGAAAATAACATTTATTTCGCGTACGACGATAATAATATAACGAATACATATAAATATCCAGTGATTGTCAAAAAATTTTCATGACTATCTTAAATAAAATTAAGTAATCATATTTAATTAAAAAAAAGGATAAAATATTTTAGCTGACTTTTAATAAAATATAATTAATTTGATTTTCCCTTTAGGAAATGATGTTTCTTCGGGCCTTTACACACTTCAATCCAGTCCCAGTTCAGTATATATCTAAATACATTTTTAGATCATATATTACCACGATATCATTTTAAAGGGAAAAGCATTCTCTCCTCGAGAAGAAAGACATATAGTTTTGATTTATTAAGGGATTGAACTTTTAATTTTGTGTAAAGTAAAGTTTAATTTATTATTTTATATATGCTATTAGTTAAAACTCATAGTAACGCACGTCTTCATTTATAATGTTCAACTGCATTATATTTTTAAACATTGACGAGATAAAATCAAAATACGAAAACATAAATATACATTCAGCCGGTATCCGGTCGGAATCCCAACATAATTAAACGGAGGTAAAATTAAACTGCGGTATAAAAAGAATTTTTGCGATAATATTATCTATATATAATTAAAATGTATTTCCTTTTACGATGATAAAGAGAATGTAATCCTGCCTGTTCCAAGTTGAATCCCGCACACAGAGTTTAATATATACATACATACTTGGATATTTATACTAAATTAATGTATCTGCATCATTTGAATAAATCGACACTGATATATCGTTATATTATTCCTCAAAGGCAATGAAACGTCTACAAAAAGAAGACTGTAGGCGCAGTTCAAATGGGACCCAACAATGTAGAGTGGTATCAAGTGTATGGTTTTATCGGGAAAAGACTACGAGTTTTATCAGGAAGAAACGTCTGCGTTACTTCAATAATCCATAAACATAGCTTATTCAATGTGTTCCATATGTATGTGTAAAAATAAAACGAAGAGAGATGTGTTGGCGCGTGCTGTCAGATCGGTATCTCCGGTTTTAATTAGGTCTCTCCCGGTGCGAGGATCTCCAAGACAAAGGATATTTATGGTACCGATGTTTCTCTCCTAGAGATAACTTCCATCAGGACACTTCATCTCCTTAGATAACTACGGAGTAAAGAAGAAATATTGTATATAGTATCTTTATAATGTAACATATCTCAAGGATACGACAAATTCCTTTCTTCGGGGTCCGGTAAGCTTTTTCTTTTTATTACTTTAGGATCGTTTTAAAATGTATTTATTAAAATTATCAGAGGATTTAGTGATTTCCTCAAAAGAGAATCAACAGGTCGCAGCCGCTACGAAGAGAAAGATTACAACAAAATACAGTTTATTTTTTAAGCGGCAATGTTTTAAGTAATAAATAAAATTCTCTGAAAAGAAAAAAGAACAAATGTATGACAAAGATAATTTAAGTAAGTTCGTTTACTTATATTTATGTAAATGTTATTTAAATATCAATTTGATTTTAAAGGGAAATTCGATATTCAAAGTAAATTGGAGTTTTATTTTCACATTTTAATCTCAACTCCATTATTCCTTCTCATGGCAGATTTAAGAATTTTTCCGACATTCAGCCACCAAAATTTTATTGATTTATTTATTTTTAAACTTATCTAATCTATTTCAAAAACTAAGAAATTAATTAACTAAAATGAATTAGAATTTAATTAAGAAAATTAATTATTTTTAAACCCTGAATTTATTTAACTATATGTTCATATATATGTGTGTGTTAGTGTATGTACGAGTATGCAGTAAACGATTCTTGAATAAGCTTTTTTAGTGTTGTCTTTGCCCGTCCTTGAAATAATATATTATTTATTTTAAATTTTCTCTATACAAATTGATATTTACCGGAAGTGCTAGAGCAGGTAATTAACGGAGCATATATAGTGATTTGTGGCTTTTTAAACTTCATTAGAATGCTAGAGGTGTTTTACAGGTCTTATTAATGAAGAATAAGGTTGGGAGCAATTTCGCCTTAATATAATGGTTCGTAGGCAGGGGTACCCAGAGCGAATCAAATTAGGGTCGGTGTATTCAAATGCAGCGTTTATTGTATCTATATGAATGTGAGACACGTATGATAGGCTGTCTATTTGTCGTGGCTAGGTAGGAGGGAGGCGGTGGCTCCCAGCCTCCGCCACCTGAGCCGAGGGGTGGGCGAGTACCCCACGCTGAACAGTCTTTCCTTAGTGTATCTAGGACTAGGCGTGGTTCCCTATTCTCTCTGTTTACTTTGTACAATGTTCTACAGTATAATTCCTAATTGAATTTAAAATAATGTTATTGTAGAACTGGACAAATTCTGTCAAGCCTTTTCTTATAATTTTAAATAACCTTTTTGACAATATTGTGTAATTCATTCTTGAAAATATTAGAAGAATGGTAAAATTAAAAAAAAAGATGGTAAAAGACTTCAAATATAGGTACCATCCCCCTACACTAATTTTTTGTGGAGTATAACTTCAAATCTCTACAAAGAATGAATTGAAGCATGAAGGTCATTAGACATTTTAATCAGCCACACTCTTGCTTACCAAATATTTGCAACGCACAGATTCGGTTTTCTTTGTTGTTCAGAACAGGGATGCCGTTAGGGATTGAAAAAATGTATTCATGAGATGGAAGAAAACAGAGAAATCCTTGGGCAATAGTGATGTCGCGTCCTCACAACCTTACGCATTGACAGGTACATATGTATCTATTTATTTCTCGGTGGTATTGTAAGAGCGCGTGTTCTTTTTGGTACGAGCAGAGGAAGGCAAAGATGGAAACATTATAAATTACCAGACGTCCGAGTAGTCTTGACTCTTGGGAAACAATCGGAGGGTGGAGGGACGTCGCCCTGGCGCGAGCTCCTTGAGACGAATCGTGCTGCTGACCTCTCCAACAAGACCTCTTGACAAAGGGTATTAACATCTTCTGTTCCACCTGATTTTATTTTTTTATTTTTTTAAAAATTCACAAGATGTGAAGGGAAAAAACGTTGGACCTTTTTATATAAAATAAAGTCTTATGATCAAGCTTTAGTAAAGTTAGATAACTATAACAGTACTTTACCTTGCCTTTCATTTACTTTGTTTGTGATAATAATCCCTGAAATTTTTAAAAGTATTTATTTTGAAAATTACATATAAACCGATATGTGAGCTCGTGATATCTGTCGTGTAGGTATAAATATAAATAAGGCTGCGGAACTTAAAAGTTCTTCAGTGTTTCAAAGGGAAAAGAAGGATGTCCCAGGCTTAATCAATATATACTCAGTGTGGACGTAACGGAGGCGACTTTGGGGTAGGAGTACCGGCGCCCAGAATATTTATGGTGGTCGAAGAAACAGGTTGAACACAAGACCTGGCAAAAATCGAGGATCTGTATAGAGTCGATACCGTCTAAAGTAAAGAGAATGTTCCATAAATCCCGAGACCGGCCACCAGATAGTATCTGCCCGGTATAAACAACTCCCGGCTCTAATTTAGTTATCAGGTTTCAAGCCTCCTTATTATTTATAGGTCTCCTGTAGCCAATGACTGACCGTACTTTATATCAAATGCTTGAACTTAATGCCGCGCCGTTTCCCCTTTTTACATAGAGCTCCGGATTCCTTAACCGTGCTCCTTATATTATTGGTCAGAAAGTTGAAGTATTTAGAACCCTACTACTGAGTATAAAAGTTTAGGGGTTTATATTGTCTTAACTTGATTTTAGAGAGCTTTGTACAGGGTATTTTATTAGGATTATGAGGTTAGCCGACAAGAATACATAAATATTAAATTATAACTAGGTTATCTATTGAGTTTACAGTCTTACTGTTTAGTTTAGAAAAACTATTACCTAATATTTAAAGTAACTGATATTACGCTTCTTGTATTCTTTTGTAAAAATAACTAATCTCAAATTGAAAGACATAATTATACAATACATATAATAATATAATATACATATTTTATTATTTTGGAATGTAAATTTATAATTTAATATGTAACATCCTGTTTAAGCTTCAGATCATTTTTAATAAAACACCTAATTGACATTGCTGTGTTTTAACCTGTAGAAAGGGAGATACTGTTTAATATAGGACAGGGGACGCTTTTTAAAATTGCGTGGGTATACTATTCCAATATATGTAATATATATACACGATCGTATGTACGAATGGTTACTCTATTCACCGCCGGTACTAATGTCGAGGGTGATCCACCTCCACCCCCCCATCATCATTGTGCGTTTTCTACGCTTCATAATTGCTTCTGTAAACTAAAGCGTGGGCTTTTTAACTCACCCTCGCACTCTATGCATAATGTCATGAACGCACCTACTATAAAAATACTCAATTCCGCTAGAATAAAGTCGTGCACACGTTCAAACTATTTCCTAAATTACTCTTTTGTTACTAAATCAGCGGTCGGCATGATCAAAGATAAAAAAAATATATATACCCTGATTTAAACCACCTACATTTTCAACTTTCTAACTTCAACTAGTTAGAAAAATAAGGAATATGAATGTAAAATGTTTATGAATTTGTGTTTCAACGCGTATTTATGAATTACTGTCTTCTGAATTTGAAATTATGACTAACGTTTATTATGTAGGTGCATTCGTGCATTCACAATATCTTATCACCATCCATCACATATTTATCAAACGAACTAGAACAAAACAAATTAGTCAAAATGTGGTGTAAATTAACCATATTAATATAATATCTATTTCTCAACAAAACAAAACAATTTAAACTATAATCAATGAACGTAATATCCACTACACTACACAGATTTGTCTTATAAATAGAGAATTGGCTATTTAAAAAATTATAACTCTAATCCTCCGGAAAATTACCGATGCTCCTTTTTATGTATCCAACCTCACCCTCCACAATGATCTTAATGTTTCTTTTGTCCATGGCCTATCTATATCCCGATACCAGAAATTCCATCAGTCCTTATCCAATCCAATCGTCCCAATCTTTTAGAAGAACTGTTTTCTTCCCAAACCATTCCAGATATACCTCGCCGCCTGAGGAAGCAGTGGCCACGAGATTTTTTTAGTTTGTAATAATATAATATACTAATAGTTAATTATCTCCTAACTTAACTATTTTTATTATTATTTTATTATTATTATTTAAAATTTATTTACTTTTTAATTATAAACTGTTCACGCCAAAAGGATTAAGCCGGGTTTACACGGGTAGAGTAAACAGGAGAGTAGAGTAACCAACCCTACCCCCTACCCGTAGGAACCCGAAAAAACTCTCAGTAGAGTAGAGTGGCGAGTAGAGTAGCTAGTAAAATTGGTAGAGAAAGTAGAGTGCACTCTACTCGCTACTCTAATCTCCTGTTTACTCTACCCGTGTAAACCCGTCTTTATTAGTCACTGGACAACTTTATGTTATTCACTCCTCAAAAAACAACAAAAATGTATAAATAACACTAATAACATTGAAATTGATGTAGTTTTTAGTCAATAAAAAGAAAAAATAGGATACAAAAAATAGCTCTAAATCCTCTTACTAATCTATGTTTCTTATCAAAACTACAACTTTCAAATAAAAAAAGTTTATTTATGATAAATACGTGGGATGCCTATTAATAATAAATATGTAACATTAATTGAATACTACAAATTTAATTTNACTTTTATAATTTCACTAAAAAAATATTTAGTTTTTCTTTTTTATAACAGGAAATCCCGTTAATAAGACCTTTCTTACTATCCACAATTCATTCAGTTATTTTAGTCAACAAGTCAACTAATAATAATTTATGCTAGTGACTAAGTGAATTAGCTATCAGAGTATGGAATTACTTTATTTAAGTGCGCGTATGTAGGATACCTTTTCCTGTTAAACAGGATACAGAAATATAATCCTAAAAATAGAGTGGGTGTACTCAGAGGAATTTTTGAACCACAGATTTATGTAATAATAATAAAACACACACATACACACACACACACACATATATATATATATGTGTGTGTGTGTGTGTATGTGTGTGTTTTATTATTATTACATAAATCTGTGGTTCAAAAATTCCTCTGAGTACACCCACTCTATTTTTAGGATTATATTTCTGTATCCTGTTTAACAGGAAAAGGTATCCTACATACGCGCACTTAAATAAAGTAATTCCATACTCTGATAGCTAATTCACTTAGTCACTAGCATAAATTATTATTAGTTGACTTGTTGACTAAAATAACTGAATGAATTGTGGATAGTAAGAAAGGTCTTATTAACGGGATTTCCTGTTATAAAAAAGAAAAACTAAATATTTTTTTAGTGAAATTATAAAAGTTTGTTTCATTTTTAATATTACACCGAATAGATCGTAGTTTCTCAATGCACCAATCCTAAAGAACATTCTTTTTACTAATAACACGGCTTTCCGATTCTCCTTAAGCTAGCGCCACTTATTTTCCGAGCTTGTGTGCGTTATACATTGATTAAATTATTAACTTATGTAAAAAAAAGCTTACTCCTAAAGGAAGATTAACATAAACTAGACATCGCGTGGCTCTATCATTGAAGCGAGCGTATAGTAATAAATATGTGTATGCTTTAAAGATCTCTATAATTTATAGCGGTGTCGCTGTTGGTTTTACACAAAATGTAATTTGCAAAAAAATGTTCGTATTATTGAATATATAAAGTTAGAATTATTTCCCGTCCTAAAATTCCAATTTTAATTTTGATGCGCACGCTTACGCGAGCGTTACGCGTGAACGCTTGGACAGAACGTTGTCTAACGAACTCGTCCTGAACATTGGTAAAATGAACATGTGTACCAAATTTCATCAAAATCAGTCAACTTTTTACTTGTTATTGTCGTGCGTTTCAGACACACAGACAGACAGGCAGACAGAGAGACACGGAGCATATTTCGTTGAATGTAGGAAGCTCGCTACGCTCGCTTCAATAATATTTATTCGTTTTTAATAATTGTTAAGTGAAATATACTAGACGTGGACGAAAATAAAGAAAAGCATAATATAGTTATATTTCTTAAAATGTGAAAACCTGTTAAAAATACATTTCTACACTACTGGGGCGGCCAAACACCATCTCGCCTATGATGGACAAAAGTGTTGCGCTAGCGCTGAGCTGAGTGTACAGTTTATTTACATTTAGTAATTATGATTTATCAATCGCGCCTAGAAGAATAAAATTGTTGAAAAGTTATTTCTCTAGCCTTTTTTGTCAACAAAAAATTTATACAAGTAAATGTAGTAAACATTTATTTTTCTGAGTAGCCTTTTTGGTCAAATATGTGTGTTTTATGTACGTTAACTACATATTGTATAAGCATTTAATATTTAATCTCATAATCAAAATTACAATTTTTTATCATTATTTATCAGCATTTATCTCTCATGGTTGATTTGAATAATGGAGTCATGAATACGCCTGGAAGTTACTTTTTTCGCAACTCATTTCTTTGTGCCCTCTTGAAGTATATCAATGGTAGAGCACAACGAATACAGAATACACACCTTAATAAGACCCTATTTATGCAGTTGTTAAATACTTCATAACTCACTATATATTCTCTTCAACGTTTAAACATCAACTTATGAACGAGCCCAATTTGTATGCCTCTCAGTATGACATATATCTCTTTATAATAGCATAAGAGAATCCTTGTAGAAGATATGAGGTTGATTCTGCAAACAGAAATGTCTAGAATGTTGCACCCTTTAAATAAAAGGAGCCTAAATAATGGCGTATAACCCTTGATTTATTATAGATGTGAAAATATAACGGGGTTCTGACTTGTTTACAAGTTGGTCTCTGCTCTCGGCACCTGATTCTCTGTTATTTTATCTATTCGCGACATTATGGGAAAATCTATTAAACGAATAAATAAATCTAACCTCACTATGACACATTACTCCAACCTTGATTCAAGATATGTTACCAAGTTCCTAAATACTAAACTTTTACTTTCGAGGAAAACATTGACCATAAATTGAATTGACAATTTACTTACTTATCCGAGTAGATTACATTTTTTTTTTGAATTGCGTACTATAGAGGAAAACATTTGTTGGAGACGATTCTCATAAAACAAATCATTACCTCTGTGATTCAATCCTTCAGTATTTCGGCCTCTGACGAAGGCCCTAGTCCTAGGTTCTAGGCATCCCAACGTTGTTTTATCTCTTAATTTATTACCAATGTCCTCTCGATTATCGGCCAGAACTCCTAGGGCATTAAACTCGAAGAAACATTAGGCGTAAATCACCTGTTTCAATTAGTTCTATCTCCGTTAGAGCACGCTTCCTTCCTACCCTACACTTAAAACTATATAATTATCCAGTTCAAAAGAACAATTTGTTCCAACAATTTAATCATTTCATTTATTTCATCTTGTTTCTCAAGATGTGAGAATTATCGAAACATCGCTGCCTTTGTATTTAAATGCTTACATGTGAATGCTCGAGTACATAAATATTATTCCATAATAAAAATTTATAAAGGATTTATTGTATTTATTTATGTTGTTTTCACATTTCTGGATGTTATTACTCACAAAAAAAGGTAAAAAAGGGAAAATTAAATGCTATGAAATGTACTGATAAAATATGCAACTATTTTTTTTCTTTTTATCTTAAAAATAATCGAGTGGCTGCTTATTCAAAAATCGCCTGATTTTCGTAAGCCATCCTTTTATATAGGTACACTAGCTGGATACCCGTGCTTCGCTACGGAGTGTTTTTATATTTGATAAGTTTATAAACTACCAGGAAAGCATACAAATTATTTTACTATGCAAGAATATCTAGATTCTATCCCTCCTACTTATATCCCCCTCCTCTTTGATAAGATAATTTGCAAATTGAAAATATGACAAAGCTGTACATAACAACAATTACTGTACACTGTTTTACCCGAATAAGGATCCACCTTCAATATATAATGTGTACACTGTACTCTTAAAGAGCATTTCATTCAACGATATGCATCATGAAGATGAAGGGTATTCATTACTTATACCCCGTACCCCTTTGAACCAAAATTTATAATTCGAAAATTCATGTAAACAGTTACCTTCCCCTTGCTTTGAAGGTAAGTGTGAAAATTTTCATCGAGATCGGATTAAAACTGTAGATTTGTATAAAAGACCATACATATGTTGAATTTTATATACATATAGAGATATAGATATAAACTTCTATTTTACCTCTCCCCCTTCTAAATAAAAGTAAGACAAAACTGTACTTAAGAACAATTGCTTTTCTCTTAAACAGCTTTTCAACTATTTGTATCATGAAGGGTATCCATTACTTTGTCATTTGTACCCCGTACACATATAACAACAATTACTGTACTCTTAAAGAGCATTTCAACGATATGCATCATGATGATGAAGGGTATTCATTACTTGTACCCCGTACCCCGGTGTACCAAAATTTTAATTTCTTAATCTCATGTAGGCAGTGATCTTCACCTTGTTTTGAAGAATAAGTGTGTACATATTCATCAAATTAGGATAAAAGACATACCATCATACTAATACTCTTCTTTTTATATAAGATATAGCTATATTTTTCAATGTTACCCCCTCCTAAGTGAAAATATGATAAAACTATACATAACAACAATTACTGTCCTCTAAAAGAGCTTTTCAACGATATACATCATGAAGGGTATTCATTACTTTGACTTTTGTACCCCGTACCCCTGTGTACAAAAATTAAATTTCGAAAATTCATGTAGACAGTGTTTTTTCGCTTGCTTTGTAGGTCAATTGTGCAAATCTTCATCAAGATCTGACTACAACTGTAGATTTGTATAAAGAACATACATACATTCGTTGACTTTCATATATATATATATATATGGCCGCCATCTTGAATCAAAATGCCCGATTGGCAAACTATTTATCAAAAGTTACTAATTCCATTAAAAGGTGCTAACTTCTAAATTTCAAGGTTCTAGTGCAATTGGTTCCGGAGATATCGTCTTGTCGAATTTTGTATATAAATGGCCGCTATCTTGAATCAAGATAGCGGATTTTTAAAATATTTCTTAGCGAGCACTTAGGAGATAAGAGGAACACACCTACAAAATTTCATGGTCGTAGGTCCGGTGGTTTCAGAGATATCGTGATGTGTCAGTGAGTGGTATTTGGATTTTATATATATATATATATATATATATGTGTGTGTGTGTGTTTGAGTAGTTATTAAAACCATACACATTTTCTAAAATTAAAGGTTATTTTATATACTTTTAAATTACCATTTTTACACGACGAATTGAAAATAGTGCTCAGGATTCCTTTAATAATCAGGCTCATTTAAATTTTTCCTGTTTCAGCGGTGTGTTGGCACACTTCTAGAGGAATTCAGCAGTCATAAAGGTATTAAAGGATTTCCATAGATTGCGTTACCATGCTGCAGCTAGAGGAGAAAGGATCGACTAGATAGTACCTTGTCAAACAGATTCCCTGTTCTCTGTCCTAGTCTCTCCCTTGGGTAATTATTATTAGTACGCTAATGCGGGGCCTATTACACCGCTCCGCGGACACTTTATACGCTTTCAGACCTTACAGACATTTTGTAGCCTTTTAAACGCAGGCAATAAAGGCGAGATTCCTTCTCGAGACGGGTCCGATGCCTCCAGCTCTTTTCCCTAAATCCTCTCCTTCCAAACTGCGAGTGAAACAGCTCTTGAAGATACGTCACTCATCTCTTCCATTACACGTGCTTTTCTATTTAAGGCTGTATATTATTTTACTATACAGCAAAATAATACAAGGTTTGTATTCTACGTAAATAAACTATCCCGTTTTACACCAGCCATTTCGCTTCAACCAAGTGAAATTTTAATTATTATTGCTTTTCAAAAATAAGTTTTCTGCCTTGGTTTACTCTCTTTGTTTCTTGACGTGTTTTGTATTAATATTATAATAAGAATCGAATAGGTATGTTTCCTTTCCGATGTTTTGGTTTTCCTATTCTTAGTATTCCAACATAGTGAATAGTGAGCCAATATGCGACTTTTTTAACATTTGGAATTTTTGAACATTCTCTCTGCTACTCATTCATTATTAATTTTAATACATAAAAATTATCTTTTAAACAAAGTCAACCACAATGAACGACAGAAATCGATCCGACAGTCGCGGACACAACTATTATTCAAGGATATCTTCTTCTTTCCAGGGATACCGAAATACTATGATAAAATTACCATTGAAATGGTAATAAAAATTGTCGAAGCCAAATATGGCCACCTCCATATTAAGTATCTACGCATCTGCACAGATGACCGAGACATTTCTCAAAAACTAATTTTTGGGGACTTTAATTGTTAAAATCTATCAATATAAAAATTTACAAATTTATTTTTACGTCTAAGTATATGAAAATCTAAAACACAATGCTTAATATAGTGAACAATATACTCGTAGTATAAATAAGAAAATAAAAATCGACTTTTCTGTAAAACTCTCAACCAGATTAATTTCGAGAAAGTTAATAATGCGGAATAAAGTCGGAGGGTGAAATAAAAGCAACAACCTCATTAACAATAAATATCGGAATTCACGTGACAAATTTAAAAACTACGTTAAATATCCATTATATATGTTTTAAAGGTTATAAAATAACCATCCATCTTATGGATCTGGCTGTGTCCCACCTAGTTGTATATTGTATATTCTAAATTTGCATCCCGCTCTTTTACACGCATGACGCCCAAACTTCCGCCACTAACATCCGAGATCTTCAGACGGTAGTCTAAATCACTTCAACCAGTTTGCGTTTATGACGGCGTATATCGTGTTTCTTGCTTCTCATAGAAGTTAGTGCTGCACTGGAGCCGGTATTTCAATGACTTAACTGGCTACCTGCAATCCTTACCTCTCCGCCTCTATTGATTTATCGATACTTGTTATTGAGAAAATAACAAGCACCATTATAAAAAGCTGTAGAAGAATAAATAGAAGAAGTAGAAAAAAAAAAAATAAAAAAATAAAAATAATAAATACAAACTTCCCATTAATAATCTGGTAGTCAAGCTCTGCGCTTACCGCTTTTCCAATAAAGGTGTTAAAACTCTTTCACGGATTTAAATCCTCTCAAATATATATTTTTTTAATATCGTTCAGAAAGAACGGAGCTTTATTCCATCGATTATCTATAAATTACTTAACCATTTGCCTTATATGGAACATTTTTTTCCCTTTCTTTTATGCTTTAAAAGTTGTACACATGAGTCAATAAATTAACTCTTTAATCCTTTACCAAACTCAGACAAAATTACGCAATGAAGAAGCCTTACTGGAGGATCGAATCCTAAATATAGAGGCGTGTAAATCAATCTTTCACTCGTCTATTTGACTGTCCGATAGTATTTGTTTACGTTCAATGAGTTAATCACTGCAATGCAATGGTTTGTACAACGAATATCTTAATTTTATATATTGACGTTGAAACATAATGCTAGTGATCAAAGTGGTCAACTAAAAAAAAATACATATATACATAATAAAACATATTTATAAAAAAAAACACATATATTTATAAGCTCACATGCTACCATTTATACCCATTTAGATTCAATAATTAGATAGGTAATACCTAAAACTGGTATTACTAAGGTAATACCTCAAAAAGTATAAAACAGTACTTAGAAGTAAAGAACAAGTACTTAGTAAAGTATCACAACAAGTACTTACAACAAACAAGTGCTTAGTATAGTATCACAACCTGTCTAAGTGTAACTAATGTTCACTACATATAATGAATAAAAATCGTGTGACATCCAGCAGAACCATAAAAAACATAACTAACAATACTAAAATTTCTAAAATACAACAGGTAGTGTAACAATTTGAACATAAAAGCTTCAATAATTACATTATTAAAGGAGGATTTCTCTCAAAACCGATTTTTTGAAGATTATTATTTACAGTTTGAAGAGAAGTTTCAATATTCGTTCATTCATCATGCACTTCGATGTTTGATAGTACAGCAATTGACAAATTTCTATTAAAGGCATTTTTGTATATTATTATTCCTTCCTGCTACCTATGTGTTAACAATAAAATAGAAGAATGTGGTAATTATTTCAAAATTAACTTTTAATAAAATAATTTTTAACATTTTGAAAAAAGTTTTATTGCTCATTAGCTGGAAAGAGGAGCATTTGTTTTCACTTTTAATGATATAGTGTATAATATTTAATATTGCTGAACAAAGTAAAATCAAACTATTTAAGTTTAGTGCATTAACCATAATATTAAAGTTTACTAGGACCGAAATCTTTAATAGCAATTGTCTTAGTTTTTGGTTTTCCTTGGACAATATCTTATATACGTACATTTGATTTGGCTAAACTTGAGAGAAGAATTTGAATTGTTTACTGGTATATAAAGAGCAATTATGTGAATTTGTGTTGGTGGCTGCTGGAGAATACAGGTGTGTTTGTCCTCGATTTGATAGATTTAAAGCGGACGGAAGTGTAATGTAATTCAGGACTGGAGGTTTTTATTATATCTGTTTATGCGTTGCCTGAGACACGGACACGCGGGACTGTGAAATTATTGACGCCTCTATTATAATATGGTTTTGAAATTATCATATAGACAATCGTTTAGGTACTAAATCAAACTACGCCTTGTCACCTGCCTTTATTTTAGACCAAATAAACCCTTATAGTTCTCTCTCCTACGGACCCGACTCAACTACCCGGTGATTTAATACCTTCAGAGGTGATGACGTTAATACTTCATTTAACTTACCTCTGTATGTATAATTATTGTTAATACATTCATCTGAAACTCTCTCTCGATTCCTCCAAACCTCAAACCGTAGACATCTCTAAAATACATTTTTTTTGTTTTGTTGTGGTCTATCCCTTTGGATTGTTTTTTGTGCGTGGAGGAATAACCCTTTTCTTTATTCCCACACTGGGCACATGGACAGAATTCTTTCTTACTTCTCCCATGCTCGGCAAACTGACCTTACCTGTATAATGGTAATAAGATGAAACATCGGTACAACAGGTAAATAAAAAAATATGAATAGATTTGTATTGAATTAAAAACTAGGGTCTCAATTAATCACGGCCAAGTGTCACTCGGAATAACTCACTAATCTTATTCCAATTAATATTTAACGTTATTTTAATAATAACGCTAACAGAAAGAATTAATGTCAAGTCACATTAAGTTAATTGTATAATAATTCAAAACTTTGTACTGTCGACCCTCAATACAAAGAACCTTTCTTAGAATCGAGTTAATTTGATATCAATTCAAAGAATAAATTAAATATTTATAATAACTGAAATTGTTTTTAATTTAAAGTATATTAAAGTGCGTTTATAGTATTACGATTAGGTCTTACATGTACTTCGCAAGATTGAACATTGTTAACAGACACTTCAATTTATAAACATCGGTATGTATTAAAATATTCGATAATAAAGCTTACAAGAAGACTTTGACGGTAATCACTCTTCCAGGACAGTCTACTACCTAACTCCGAGCCTTTAAACAAATTAAAAAGGATAGGTATATGCAACATTTAAAAAAGGACATCATTAAATTATTTATAAAGTGATTAGATACAAAGGTTGTTTTATAATCTGATCTTAAATTAATCATTAATCGATTGGTGATGGACAAATTAAACAGGATATAAACAATAAACACATAACAGAATATAGGTAAAAGTGTAATGCACAGGTAAATAAAGCTGTACTAAATGGGACAAAGACTTCTCTCTACTAAGTTAATCAGGATAGCAGATAAAAAGAGAAAATATTAGTAATTTTTATCAGCCCTTTTAACCGATTGTATGTTGTTTTACCGATGTCGACTTCAGTGACGTCTGATTACCTAAATGTATCGATCCAAGTGTCATATATTTTTTCGCCGTCAAACATAAAAACGGACAATCTTAACAGATACAATAGTTATTTATGTAACTAGGCAGCAAAATGGAATTTTACTGACGAGTGATTAGATTAGCCTCCGAGCCTAAGGCGTGGACAGGCTATGATAGGTAATTTACCAATTTGACTGCCTCGGCTTCGCCTCGGCAGGCAACAAATAAACGAGACAGAAATGTTTCCTTTGCTGCCTTGTTGCATATATATTTTATCTACGGGCGGCAGAAAAATGAAACTGCTAAAATTCTAAATTATAAAACGTTTATTTATGAAATTTACTTATTAAACTGTAATATATATAATATTATAAGATA
The DNA here is from genome assembly GCA_001010745.2 of Gerris buenoi. Lineage (NCBI taxonomy): Eukaryota > Metazoa > Arthropoda > Insecta > Hemiptera > Gerridae > Gerris > Gerris buenoi. Next base: position 490,831 of record KZ651142.1, on the reverse strand, counting down.
GAGATAATAGTATAAACTGCTATTGCCAACATTATAACCATACAAATTTTGCTGTCTAGACATTAAAATTTATTTTGCTGCCTAGGCTTCAAAATTTTTCCTCATTTTACCGCCTAGACAGTAAAATCACATTTCTCTGCCAAAAATCAGTTCAATAATGCCTCATTTTGCGGCAGCAAGTAGATAAATAATTGAGCTGAGCGAAGCGAAGCTCTTATACTACACTTTGCATTTTTTATGATTAATATTCCTCCTGAACGGCTGAACCGATCTGCACAAAATTTGGCATGGTCATAGTGACTAACCACAGGAAGGTATAAATCTGAAATGGTCCAAATCGGTACACAGGGGTACGGGGTACGGGGTACAAAAGTTTTCTCCTGAACAGCTGAGCCGATCCTCACAAAATTCGGCACGATCATAGTGACCAACCACAGGAAGGTATAAATCTGAAATGGTCCAAATTGGTACACAGGGGTACGGGGTACGGAGTACAAAAGTTTTCTCCTGAACAGCTGTGCTGATCCGCACAAAATTCGGCACGGACATAGTGACCAACCACAGGAAGGTATAAATCTGAATTGGTCCAAATTGGTACACGGGGGTACGGGGTACAACATTTAAAATAGTTTATGCCCTTCAAGGTGCATGGCATGTCATTGGAAAGCGCTTTAAGAATACAGTTATTGTTGTTATGTCATATTTTAATTTATGAGGGGTTATTGGTAAAATAGAAAAAAATAAAATAAATAAATTAATATAATGGTTAAAACGCACGCTCAGCTCAATATTGCAAGCATTGCACACCTAGTTATAATGCGATATGTAGAAGTGAAATGTTTACATTTAAAAGAAGAGAATGAAGTAATATCATTATCTAAAATTTGAATGGGAAGAATTTATTTAATAGATTAATCAGGTTAATACAACTTGATTCAAGAAAAACGTTTAATCGAAAATCCCTTGGACATCCCTTGTACTCAGTATGCCGCTAAACCATCGGAGGGTTTAAAAAAGTATGAGCTAACATTCTCTTTTGTTATTGGATAAAAAAAGCAGTGGATACATAAGTACAGAAACTAGACGGGCCGAATACGAATATGTATACATATTTTATTCAGCTCTAAATTTAGCGGCACTGCCCGCCAAACAATTAATGAAAAAATTAATACTACAAATAGTTTTAGAAGATTTTGATTAAAAATTATATATATTTAATAGATGTTAATATATATTATTAGATATTAATATACCGGGTGGGCAAAAAACCGCATTTTTGAACACTTATAGCTCAGCTTCTGTAATAGATAGAGATATGGAGTTTGCAAGGTCTGAAAACTACGTCCTTCTACTTTAAATTTCATATCTATAACTTTAAAAACTATTGGGTGAAAGTCATGCAATGACGGTTTGAAATAGAGTCTTAAAAAAAAGTCTTTGTCCGGGTAGTAATCTTTGTTTGGTATTATAGATTTGACAGAATAAATTGCGACATGGTGAAGGGGGGGGGGTTGTTTTTAGGTAAGTGGGAGGAGTCCCTAAGTGTTATAATATAAAAAACAAAATGAAATTTAAATAAGAACTATGTAGTTTTTAGACCCCGCAAACCCCATATCTCTATCTACTACAGAAGCTGAGCTATAAGTGTTCAAAAAAGTGCGTTTTTTTGGCCCACACTGTATATACTGTAGATCTATAGGTATTGGATTTAAATTAAAAAATATTTTGAATTCGAATTTAATCATAAAGGTTGAATTCCCGTGACAAATTATAGTTTCCAAGATATCGATAAATGTAAATCTCATTATGGTACAAAAAATCAAAATGAAAGCAAACACCGGCTGAACAATTTTTAAATACATTTAATTAAATTAATCTAGTGTAGATCTACAAATCATATAAATAAAATGATGAGCGCTAAAAAGTTATACTATTAATGATTTAGTAGGTGTATAGATTATGGAGCGAGGGATAACAGGTAGTAATGAAATGTAGGTGCAATGCTGCAATATGTCGGCCACTCCCAAACTTGTCACGCTGTGGAACAATGGATTTCCTGCCCTTTATATTCAGATATGGTACTTTAATCATATTTCATTTTACTAACTGTCTGTCCTCTGTATCTACTGACACTGACTACAACATAATACAACTTTCAGACTCCCCTCCCTATAAAGCCTATATAATTCATGCATTAATTCAATTCAATTTTTATTCAATAATAAATAGTACAATATCAGGTAGATATTTGATTCTGTCAATCTTGTCATCGTATTTTTAAAATATAATATGTTTATAAGGATTAATGTTAGGGCTATTGATTGCCTTTTATTTTTATTCATACGATTATATTATCCAACAATAAAATGTTTTATATTGTTCAGTAATAGTTTTATTTATATATTTATTTATGTTTATAAGATTGTATCTTTAAAGACGTAATGAACTCAGTGATATTAACGTTGTAATAGTATATTATGTTACTAGGCTGTGAAGTGAGTTTTTTCTTTACCACGGCAATTACATTTACTGTCGAGCGAAGCGAGACAGGAAATATTGCCAAGGTAAAGAAAAAACACTTCACAGTCGTGTAGCATATGCTATTTTTTCCGAGGTAGCAGACAATAAAAAAACATTTAATATTAATCAATAATCAATATAATAATAACAAATATTAGTTTAAACTTAAGATTAAAAAAAAGAAACCTTAAAAAGAGGTTACACTATAAGAAAAGATAAATAAAACGCATTGACATCTAGCGGAATTC
>KZ651142.1:453822-466242 GCA_001010745.2 Gerris buenoi | reverse complement strand
GATAGAATCTAGATATTCTCGAATAGTAAAATAATTTGTATGCTTTCCTGGTAGTTTATAAACTTATCAAATATAAAAACACTCCGTAGCGAAGCACGGGTATCCAGCTAGTTATATTATATAGGAAAATATGTATAGAAAAAATAATACCTATTTATTTAACTTGGCGATCGTCATAGCCTAAAGAGGTTGGCGTACTCACTATTTGCCTAAATCCACGATCTAAACTAGAACTATCTGATCAGCGATGGATTAAAACTTAGGAGTCCGGTGGTTTGAATCCCAGGAGTTCCCATTACTCCATCCTGTAAAAGCTCATAATAAGTTGATCGAGACGTAAATGAATCAGAAAAAAAAAAAAAAAAAAAAAAAAAAAAAATAGAACTGAAAACGTGCGTCCGATTTTGACATAAATAGGGATCACAAACAAATTAAAGATTACACCTCAAAATGTATCAAATTTTTATTTAAACTACCTGGCTCAAAACATTCAAGATCAAAATGTCTCACATGTTTAAATTTTAAAATTCAGATATATCTTTTTTATACAATTTTTAGCATATAAACAATTTTTTTTATTACAGTGTCATATGTGTGTCGAGTCTGCAGATTATTACACATCATAGACGAAAGGTATTTCTTATATGTCACTTTTTTGGGTATGATTTTTCTGATCATTGTCCTCTAAAATTATCAAAACTGCCATTTTACAAATAAAACTTTATTAGACTTAAGGGACCTTAAAACGTGTAAATCCATCAAGATCCCAAAATTATATTTTTAAATTATCACAATACCTTCTCTTCTATATATACTAAGTGCTATAAAGAGAAAGTATAAAGTTACATTTATTAAAGAATTTGAATAAGAGATCTAAATTTGTAAGAATGTAAAACATATTAAGTTAGTTACATGTACTTACATTAAATAAGATATCAGCTAATTATGCTAATTGAGAATTGAGTATACTTATTTTATTACCACTTGTTGCTACTGTTGTGCAGGAGACAGTATATCCAGGAACATAATTTAAACATTTATTTACAGTATTTATTCTATATTTGTTCCGAACAGACACAAATCAAGGTTGAAAATTGTATAATTTATTCTTATCTATAATTACTGTTACACACTATAAAATGAATAGATATCTTTGGAGTTTTCATACAACTTAAATTAATAATGAAGTCAGTACTTACTGCATTGGCTAATCGGAAATGATTAGTATATTTGAACTAATTTTCGTTGCTTTATTTGTATAGGAAGTCTTATTTGAGTGCGCACACCAAGCGATTCTACTTGGCCGATAGTCCGGCTGATTAAATAGTTGAATTGGCTTCCCGAATCCCTTTCAACTAAAAAATAGGCTAACTATCGGTGAAATGTACATTACTACGCACGCATCGGTTAACAGTGCAAAAAATATATTTAATATACTTGAACGAACTATAAGATTTTAATATTATAATAAAACTATTGAGGAAAATAAAAATATGAGAGAAAGTTATGTTTAGTTTTTACGGAACAGAAAAACAGGATGAACTGGAACTTTCAACGGATTTTGACATCAATATTACTTAATTTTGAATGTGATATTTTACCTCTTTAACTCTTTATATGTTGAGCTAATAAATTTCGCAGATATAAGGAATCATATATATGTTTCTTTTTTTTGTTGCTGAAAGCATACACAATATAATGACCTTCAGGAAAAATATATTTTGATTACATACAATATTTAATTCTTTCTTAAACTGAAAAAAAAAAACATCAGAGATAATTTATATTCTTTTACGTTGTATTTAGGAAAAAAATGAACACATAATATTTTGTTACTAAGCAATAAATAATAAGAAACAAATGCAAGATGAATTTATTCAAGCCCTATAAGTACATAGATTATTCGCTTGACAAAATTGCAATACAGTGGCAGTCATCATTTAACCAATAAAAAAAAATGAGATTGAACATAACATGGAACAAGTGAGATCGTGCCCTTGTTCGCTAGCGAGTGAATCGATGAGAGATGGCAGGCGAGCCATGTAACTTAAGATACTGATATCATCATCCATTACACTCTGCCTCAGGATACATCCTCCTGTCGCCATCCATTAACCCACCCTGACAACTTCCTAGTGAAATTACCGCCAATTATATCTCGATATACAAAGTTAATTGTCTGAAAATAATTTAATATTACGCTAATTAAGTCCGGAGAAGGGAAATAAATTGACATACAACGATCTATAATTAATGAGCACAAGACCAACGGGACTGCTCAGAATCCGGAGCTTACGATTTATAATTAAGATTACGGATAATTGATAATAGTCCGATCAAGGGGATTATCTTGTTTATTTTGATCTTATCTGAGAAAACAAAAAACTTCTAATTTTTATCCACGTATGAAAAATGATTATTTTAAATCATTCTGATTAAACAAAATTCTTAAGTCCGCAAATGCTTTGATTAATTGTTAGTTTGTTTGAAAAAAGATTGTAAAGGCAAACAAATATAAAAAGAAGAGAATATGAATTAATACAACTGGATACGATTGAAATTTACTCCTCAACCGTATGTATGTTTCGTTACCATTCACACGCGTTCGCTCACTCACATTTTTTTTTATCGTTAGTAGAGATTATCTCTTTTATGTAAATCTCTCTTCTTAAATCTAACTCTAAATTCTCGAACTAAATTACACTCGATGGAACTTTTAATTATATTTAACTACAAAATTATGTAATTTGACTATCAGATTATCAAATTTTTAGGTTTTGTTTGGTAAAATTTGAGTAAAACGTTCATTGGGTAACATTATTATCATGTTTTATTTATAAATTTACATAAAAATATAATTAGTACATTTTTTTGTGGCTCCCTGAATTATATAGTAAGCTATATATTGTGATACCAGTACTAATGGTCATTATAAGAATTAGGTCCCATAAGATTTTAAAATTTTGGATAATATTTTATACCTACTTTGTTAAGTAAGTTTATAAGATGTATAGGGGTAGTACTACTTTGTTATAAAAGTCAGGTTGTAAACTTGTCTAAGCACTACTCACCTTTTAGTCTTTCCCAGAAACATTTTCTAAATGAGTTCTTTTATTAATATAATTTGCATTCTTCCATTTTTCTTTAAATTTTATTTTATTTAGTTGGATGTAGAGAAGTTAACAAGTCGAACAAAATGTTCGATACGAAACATGAGTTAATAAAACACTCGGGTACAGAACAGTGACGTCGAAACAACAAAGCTATAGATTTGTAAAATGACCAGTATACGATGTTTCTTGTCCCTTTCATAATCGTAAAGAGAAAATCTGACGATACTGATTCTGTTAACTGAACTAAATGTTTTTAAGGGCTGAGCTGTTTATACCAATGACATGGGTGTTGGAGAGCGTGTAGGAAGATATAAAAATAAATTTTAAGGTGAGAGTTAACAAATCTTGATCGTACTGATAAGCTAATTTTTACGTCTCACCATATTTTTAGGCTACAGCTTTCCCTCACATTATAATAGTATATTATAGCGTAGAGAAATCATTCTTACATTTGGATAAAAAGTTTAAACTTATTACAAGAATGAAACAAACAAAGATACCGATGTAAATAGATTATAATATTGCCTTGTTTTACTGTGACTCTAGGCTAGAAGGAATAAGCTAATTTTAAATCATCCATATATATTTAAATTGACAATAATTAATTATTATTTCGACATTTAATCGATTTCTCTTGGCTCTGTGGGGTATATTGTGTTGGGGACACCGGTCGTGTCATCATTTTCTGTGTCATACTCTTCCACTTCTTGTACTCCGTTACATTCCTTGTTGGAGGAAGAAAGCGCTGTCGCATGACAGTATTGGTGCATCATGACAATGGTCGAATCTAGCATTTTCGACATGTTTTGGAGACATTTGATTCGGTTCTCGATACCGACGCGGGTATCTCTTTCTACTGCTAATAAGTCTTGACTGGAAAGACTTCTAAGAGTCTCGTCCTCATGAAGTGCCATAGCCTGTGATGAAACCAACTGTGAAGAGGACGAAGGTGCGAAGCTACAGCCTCCATTCTTTGGTTGTTGCTGGATATATGATATTGAATGTGTTGAATAGATGCTGGTACAATGCTGATACTCTCCTTGTCTTTGAGATAAGTCATTTTGGGGAGTTTGAGAATTATGTTCTTGAGGAACGTTGTTTGAGTTCTGATTAGTAGTTTCATTATGTTGCCCTAAATATCCTGATTGTCGTTGACTAGTTGGTGAAGGTGGGGTTCTTTGTTCTTGATTATTTTCTTGCACAATCGTTCCTTTTTGGATACTGTTTAATATCTTAAGCCGACAAGTCGGGCAAGTTTGCTGCCTTTGGAACCAAGATCTTAAACAACCTCCGTGAAATATATGATTGCAAGGTAATTTCTTTGCACCAGTGTGCATGTCTTCCCGGCATACTATACACACTGAGTCTGCAGCGTCTAACTCTTCTTTGGACGCAGCAGGACAAAATTTGTTCATATACTTAACTGCCTTCCTAAAGGAGACGACATCATTTACAGCCGACGTGAAATTTCTCATAGTATTAAATATTTGGCGGAATGCAAAAGCGGGTAGCAAATATAGTCTAAACATTACCGCTAGATAAGAAAAGTATAAGACAATCCTTATAAAGTCAAAGATAATCTGACCATAAAGTAGAATTACAGCTTTATCTTCCAGAGGAGTTTCACGGTGTATCTCGACAGTATGAAGGACATATTTAAGAACAATACAGAATACGGAAGGCAGTAAAATGGCGTATTCAAAACCAAAAGCTATGTGTGGTGATGGCCCGGTAATTTGTATTGCTTTACAAGCCATCGTCACTAAAGATATGTCCAAAACCCCGAGCAAAATCAAGAGACTTAGAATACGGGCGTGAAACAATTTTGGTATAACTGGACTTCTTTCTAAATAGTCGACCCTTTCTTCTCCTAACCAATGAATTATTTTCATGTATAGTAATACTGCAAAGAGAAGTGCGAAATGTGGGCTAAAATCGTCTCTGAAAATCGCAAATGCCATTAAAGTTTCTGTGGCGACGTATTTCAGCCTTTCCCACAACTCTTCGCTTTCACTTGGTCGGAGTTCACCAAAGAATAACATCATAGCCCAGTATCCGAAGACCCACAATAAATTTGATGCAACGAAATAAGCGACTGTCAAACTAGCGCTTGATTTTGATAGGTAAACAATTGCAGGGTAATATTGATTGTGTCGGTAAAATGCGTTTCCTATTGTTCCGATAGTCAGAATCAATAGCATACTGAAAAATAATAGGTACTTCATTTTCAAAGGTGTCATTACCTTTTACAGTTTATAGTCGATCTGCTTGTCCGTCTTTGAGTAACATCTTAAGACCAACGAGTATCTTCCAGCACAAACTATCAGGGAACGCAGGGCGGAAAACAATCAACACTGTCATGTCATTTTGTCAAAAGAATACTTGTTAAAAAATGAAAACAGTGTCACACCATGTTGCTTTCTCTATTCTCGTATTTTTGCTTGTAAGTCTTATAGGAGGGATTTAGTCAATGATGTTGCAAATTGATTGAATCTTAAAAACATTTGAAATTATTCTTCTCACATACTGTTGTGAGAATAATTAGGTAATAGAGTGAAGTTTATTTTTGAATTTTCCATTTAATTACAGAGAATTTAAATATTTGTCTCTAAAGCGGTAAATTAAGATTATTATGAGTAGTATGTTATTTGTTCTGATAGTTTATATCTTGTTACTGTGATGTAAGATGGACTAGGCAAGAAGGGAATATTATGATATCTTATTTCTAAGGCATGAAAATATATATCCTATAAACATGAAAAGTTAGGTTTTTCTTTAGCCAATAGTTGCTCGCTATGACAATTCAATGAAAATCCTATTATTCAAGACGGTTGACATTTTATCATAACAACTGCTCCTCCCAATCCCAATTTCAAGTATTCTTATGGAGAATAAGCTCACCTAATAGTCTAAATTCTCGAAGCAAGAACAAATAATATCACCTGAAAGATTTTTGTAAAATTTAATAATTATTATTCTGATACTATCAATAACAATTATTAATATTAATTGTTATTGTTTAATAATTATTATTATTCTGCTATTCCCAGTTAAAAGTCATATTACTCCTGGTTTGTTTTGAAATGATTATTTATACGTTCGGTAAATCTGCAGTTATCCAGCCACCTAGGAAAAGAAGTTAGAAAATTAATGTTCCCTAAATTGAATGTATTGTTTGGACAAAGGAATATCCTGTGGCGGCGCTAGCCATTGCGGGGCTGTGTGCAAACTGATATTGCGGGGCCCTAAACCNGGGGGGGGGGGTAAAATTGATTAGGTAAAATTGATTAGATAAAATTGACTGCCAGTGGCACATAGCTTCCTCACGTCCTATTTTATATACTTTAATGATTTTATGCTTTTAAAACCTATAGTTGTCAAATTTATTTAATTTTCCCCCGTTTTTTATATCTGTAACAATTGTTTTGATTTTAAGATGAATTAAAATCTCAATTTATCAAACTTTAAGGTGCGCAGATGGTTAAAATTAATCTGGGGCTATCTGTGAGCCACTTTCGACTAAACACCCGAATATCATTCAAATCAATTGAGTAGTTTTGAAGGTATCGTTGTAAATAAATGTATGTTTGTGCCTATGTGGAAAAGAAACAAATGAGCGCAGGAGGTTGAAACCTATATAGGACCAACAATGGAATGGTTATAGCTTACCAACCAAATCTTATTAGTTTTTAAGATATAGTGGTTCGCAAAAATTGAGTGACAGACAGACATGGAACAAAAAATGTTCCCTGATGTCTGAAACGGATTTCTTTTTGAAATCGGAGACATAAAAATTTTTTCGTTCATCAGAACGATCGCATCGCTTCCATTACCTTTGGTATGCTCGGAAGCAATAAATAAATAAATACAATATGAACAATACACATTTTGCTTATGAGCTTACCGAAGGTAGCCGAAGCTAAATGATCGTTCTTAAAAACAAAAAAAATTTGTTTCCAATTTAAAAAATTCTAAGACAGAAATCCGTTTCAGACATCAGGGTACAGTTTGGTTCCGTGTCTGTCTGTCTATTTGTCGGTCTGTCGCTCAATTTTTGCGAACCAACAATATCCTAAAAACTACTTGCCCGATTTTAATGAAATTTCGATGGTAGGTCATAATTAGCCCATTGTTGGTCCCATATAAGTTTACCTTATATGGGACCCACCTTAGTTGTGTGGGACCCACCTATGTGCAAAATTTGGGGAAGATTGAATGACGATAAGTGGTTCAAAATTGTAATATAGGTGTGCGATGAAACTTACAAAGCAAAGTAATATAAGATCAGTAATAATAAAAATTAAAACAATTTTGGCGGATTCTATAAACGGGGGGAAATGACAAAAAATTGATAAAAATAGGCATAAAGTTATGAAATTGTATGAAATAGGATGCGAGGAATCTATGTGCCACACTAATTGGCAGAGTATTTTAGAGGTGGTTAGAGACTGTATGGATAACTGCAGATTAGCCATACGTACAATACGTCATCGAAGTAAAAATATTAACAATGTATATTTTTGATAGATACCTTTTTATAGGTGATTGACAATATAAAAACAAATCTGCTGAATAGGATTAATTCCAAATGACAAAAGTTGGAGGTACTGTATTTTACCGAAGTTTAAAGTGGACCAAAAAATATTGATTACATTATTTTATTGTGGAAGATGCCTTAACACATTTTAGCAAAAAATATAATACTAGACAATATTTCTTAACTTAAGAGCTTGTCTTTTTTGGCAGTAGGTAGTAAATAAACCTACTAAATTAAAAAAAAAAGGAATACAAAAAAGAATAATAAGCAAGAGAATCGGTCTTGTTATAAATACAATAATTATAAATACTGTACATATAATAATATATTTTGTCCCTTGTAATGGTAGAAAATAAAGACAGTCAGTTGCTATAGAGTGTGAATAAAAAACAAAATAAAAAAACACTGTGTAAGAGTATCGCATACTCATTCTTTTAGGTTCCTGTAAAATTTAATGACCTAGTACTCGATTAAGTCTCAGTTACCGGTAATTGGCAGCATGTAAAAGAATGAATTCCTTTCCTTGGATATTTTCCACCTCATGTGTTCTCGCAGAGATCTGATGTATTATAACAACACAAAGAACGGTCATATATATCCGTTCGGTACATTGCAAGTGGCAATTTTGCAGACGGATCCTCGTGTAGTGAAAATAAGATGTTAGTCCACTATAGTCGGTTGTCGACTGTATTCTGTTCTCTCAAGTGCATTGATGTGTTTTTCACTGTTGATCTCCGGCCAAATAAATATAGTTTGGTGAAGTGACACCAACTTAACTTTGTCGTGAAGAAGTATATCGTGTAGAGTGGGAGCGGCCATAAGAACGGTAAAGTGGGAGAAAGGAGCTACTGTCTCTGCCCACACGAACCTGAAAACAACTTCTTGTAGCTACTATTAAACAAATAAGGGTATCATGTGAACCACCTACCTATCTAACACTCCAACTTTTGCTTCCGAGCTTACCGAAGGTAACGAAAGCATTGTGATTATTTTGAAGAAGGATTTGTCTCCAAATTCAAAAATTTTAAGACAGAAATTTTAAGACAGAGGCCGGGATAATTTTTATTATCGAGTCACTGTCGTTTTAAAAACTATATTTTTAACTGTAATTTTAAAAACTACTTGCCTGATTTTAAAGAAAATTAGATATTAGGTCATAATTAGTCAATGGCAACATTATATGGTCCCATATAATGTTTAATTTTTACACAACATCCCTCTAATAATAATCTACACAACAAATCATTACGCTATTTTCGGAATGCTCTAGGTTACAAATCTTTCACTATTTTGGAACCCATAAAATTGTCTTTCGCAAAAAGTAATCTTTCATATCTTTATTAATATCTAAACTGGATTTTTAGACGTTGAATTCTAATTATCTACTATATATCTTAATAATATTTTTTAGAATCTACTTTCTTTGTTCTGAGGGTACGTTGTTTTTATAAAAACGTTCAACTCTTAATTTTTTAACAATTCCTGCTATATTTCAACCCCAACTTGGGTCATTATCATGCTGTAATTGAATTAATTTTTAAATCCTAATATAATCATTAAACTATTTAATCACTCATCTTTCAGATTCAAACATTACACATTCTCAGCTGTGTCTTACACAACATTGTCACTATATTAAAATATATTTTTTATATAACACTCTAATAAAAACATATATTTTCTCGAAAGAAAATGTGTCTAGTCTAACAAAACACACAGAAAGACACCAAAATGTGTCTGACCCATCAGACCAAAGAAAGTAGTTTCTAAATATATTATTTGGATTTTTAGAGTTTTTTGGACTATTTTTTTTATTAAGTAAGTAGTGAAGCTTGACATTTCATTTGTACTAGTTCTGATTCGGTTAATGTAATAGTTTTCCTGATTATGAGTGGTGCTTCATCTTTTTATCTGAAGCATCAAATTGCTATATATCTTTAGTTTTGCAGAGAGTCGGTGTCTTTACCTTTTATTTTGTTTTTCTTGCTCGCTAGTTTTTTCCAACAAAAAAAAATCAGATAATACAAGAATAAAACTACAGGAAAAATGGTTAGCGACAAACATAATAGAAGGAAACCAGAATGGGATGTGATCACCTACAACTGCCGAACTCTTCGTACCGAAGAAAAACATAACATACATTGGACTATTATTGGTCTTTGTGAGGTCCGTAGAAAAGGTGAAGGATGTGTCGACATTGATGGAAGCATGAGTTTATACTATAATGGCAAAGACAAAGCAGAAGGAGGTACAGGATTTCTAATAAATAGGAAAAAACATAGAAAAAAAAATCAAACTGAAAAGCTATACAGAAAGAATATCAAGTGTTACTATACAACTAAAACAAACAAAAATAAGAGTGATACAAGCTTACTCCCCTACCGAACTGGCCTCAGAAGATGAAAGAAATGATTTCTAATTGGAACTCCAAAGAGCTTATGAAGAATACTCATGCACTCAAACGCTTATTATAGGAGATTATAACTCCAAAATAGGCAAAAGTAATAGAGAGGGGAGTAGGAGCCAACGGAACGGGCGAGAGAAATAGAAACGGGAATAGACTTGTTGAATTTGCAGAAATAAACAAGCTATTTATAGCAAATACTTTCTTCAAAGGTAGCGAGGAGGATAAATGGACTTGGATTAGCCATAACAACATAACTAAAAATGAGATAGATTTCATCTGTCCAGTAAAATGAGTTTCATCAAAGACATCGTGCAGTGGGAGCAAGACTATTAAGAGGAGGCCAGAAAAGAAAAGTAAAAAAGTAAAAAGAAAACTTAGTGTAGGAGATTTAATGTCAACAGAGATTTAGAGGGAAAATTGAAACGCATAGCAGAAGAAATAGAGGACTTAACAGATTATAATCAAGCTTATACACTTTTCACTCCATCAGCTATAGCAATATATAATAACATCTGCCAAACAATAAAAATTAGCAACAAAAACTGTAGAAATCTTCCAGCGCATTTAAAAAACATGATGGAAAAAAGAAGGAAATTAAAAGAAAACCACTCAAGGAATCTTGAGTACAGAACCCTGTGTAAAGAGATCAGAGTGAAACTGGGGTGTTGGTTAGACACTATAAAAAACGAAAAAATCAAAAAAGCTCTTGAACTTGGTACCAGATTACATGACAAAAGCACTAAAAGAAATCGTTTTATAACAATAAATGATGGGAACTAAAATAAACCAAACTAAAAGAAACCAAAACGATATTAGAAAGGATCAAAGAATTCTACGAAGCCCTCTACCTTGACGAAGAATGGTCTCACCTCTGTGAAAGCAGGAATGCGGTAGAAAGACAAATTGGGTGTAAAGAACCAGTTATATTAAAAGAAGAGATTGAATTGGCCGTTAAATCACTGAAAGATGGAAAAGCATGTGGCTTAGATGAAATTAGTGCAGAATTAATCAAAGCCGGAGGAACTACTATGTGTAGAATTCTCTTGAAACTATACAATCTACATTTGGAATCCAACACCGTACCTCATGATTGGTCCACATCGAAACTAATTCTTCTGCACAAAAAAGGGGACAAAAGAAATCTCAATACTATCGATCCCATATAAAGTCTTCTCGAGAATTATACTTAATAGGATTAGCGGCGATCTGGGAATAGAAATCTTAAAAAATCAGGCTGGATTTAGGAAAAATTTTTCAACCATTGACCACATATTTGTAATCAGCGAGCTTATCCAAAAAACCAAGGAATATAATTTTCAGCTAGTACTACTGTTTCTTGATTTTGAAAAAGCCTTTGACAAAATTAAAAGGGGATCAGTAATAGATCTACTGGAAAGAAAAAATATAAGTAATACTGTCATTAAACACTTTGAATCCCTTTACGCTCAGACAACTGCCAAATATTTCATAGATCAAGAATGTGTATCAATAAAAATCAACAGAGGAGTATCCCAAGGTGACGTTCCCTCACCCCAACTGTTCACAGCTGTTTACCAAGATCTTCTACTGTCCCTTGATTGGAACGGTAAGGGTATTAATATTAATGGCGAGTGGCTTAACCACATTGAATTTGCCGACGATCAAGTTCTTGTTGCCAAATCATTGGACGAAGCCAAACTCATGTATGAAGAACTCCAGGAGAAATGCCGACTTATTGGACTCAAAATGCAAAAAGAAAAGTGCAAAACAATGATCATAAACGGACCAGAAATAAACTGTAATGAGGTATCCCTCCCAGAGATAGCAGAGCACTACATCTATCTGGGTCATCTACTAAGCTCTGATGGACAGTGGGGAGAAATCCAAAGAAGAGTGAATCTCGGATGGAGAGCTCTCCTAAGGAATAGAGACTTCTACAAAAGCAACGTAGACATATCCCTTAAAAAGAAACTGTGGGAGACCACTGTCTTGCCGGTCGTCATCTACGGATGTGAAACTTGGAGAATGAGCCAGAAAGTTATGGCAAAGCTTAGAATAGTGGAGAGAAACATGGAACGCTATATGCTAGGTTTTACAAGAAAGGACAGGAAAACTAAGATATGGTTGAGAAATAAATCAAGATTAGTCGACATTGTAAAATCCATTCATATTAGAAAGTGGACATGGGCAGGTCACGTCATTCGCCGGAAGGAAGATAGCTGGACGAAAATGATAATGGAGTGGACACCCTGGGAAGGCAGAAGGAACCGAGGAAGACCTGCAAAGAGCTGGAGCTACGAAATGTGGACAACATGCGGCGGAGCAACATGGGCTCGAGTAGCACAGTGCAGGCCAGAATGGAAGCGTCTGGGCGCGGTGCATTA
>KZ651142.1:437447-451159 GCA_001010745.2 Gerris buenoi | reverse complement strand
ACAATTGAAACAAGTATGTAAAATTTCAAGTTGATACAAGCTGTAGTATTCGAGTAATGACGTGATACATTTTATAATAATTGAAAAGGAGAGGTGCGGTTAGAGTTTTTAGAGGAATAGTAAGAATGCGGGGTGATTCCCTTCCCTTACTACTTGTCGCTAATCTACTACTATACCCATTATCTATCAACTCATCATGATGCATGATTTTCTATTTTTTCAATATTCAATACACGTTTATTACTATTACTATACGCTCGCTTCAATGATAGAGCCACACGATGCCTAGTATTAATGGCGAGTGGCTTAACCACATTGAATTTGCCGAAGATCAAGTTCTTGTTGCCAAATCATTAGACGAAGCCAAACTCATGTATGAAGAACTCCAGGAGAAATGCCGACTTATTGGACTCAAAATGCAAAAAGAAAAGTGCAAAACAATGATCATAAACGGACCAGAAATAAACTGTAATGAGGTATCCCTCCCAGAGATAGCAGAGCACTACATCTATCTGGGTCATCTACTAAGCTCTGATGGACAGTGGGGAGAAATCCAAAGAAAAGTGAATCTCGGATGGAGAGCTCTCCTCAGGAATAGAGACTTCTACAAAAGCAACGTAGACATATCCCTTAAAAAGAAACTGTGGGAGACCACTGTCTTGCCGGTCGTCATCTACGGATGTGAAACTTGGATAATGAGCCAGAAAGTTATGGCAAAGCTTAGAATAGTGGAGAGAAACATGGAACGCTATATGCTAGGTTTTACAAGAAAGGACAGGAAAACTAAGATATGGTTAAGAAATAAATCAAGATTAGTCGACATTGTAAAATCCATTCATATTAGAAAGTGGACATGGGCAGGTCACGTCATTCGCCGGAAGGAGGATAGCTGGACGAAAATGATAATGGAGTGGACACCCTGGGAAGGCAGAAGGAACCGAGGACGACCTGCAAAGAGCTGGAGCTACGAAATGTGGACAACATGCGGCGGAACTTGGGCTCGAGTAGCACAGTGCAGGCCAGAATGGAAGCGTCTGGGCGCAGTGCATTACGACGTTCATCTTAAAGAAAATGCGTTTAATTATCAATAAGGCAGCCTAAATCTTCAAAAATCCTCAGCAGTAGCTGATTTTGCATTTTTATATTATATATGTATTTTTAACCATTACAGATATTATTTATTTTTATTTTGCAAATAAAGGATTATTATTATTATAAGTAGTGAAGCGCAAGGGAAAAATGGCTAGATTTTTGGAGATCTGATGTTATCTCAATAATACGAGATAGCTATTGATTTACATTTTGTATGAACAATAATTGTAAATAATTTAGTTACGCTGAATGGTAGATAAATATTACTAATGTGAAAGAGAACGATAGTAATTGACTTAACGATAGTAAATGACTTACTCAATATTTTGTATATAGGTTAATCCTCTCCTACCTTTTAGGAGTAGGGAGTATTACTCCTCAATGCTAATTCTCATATACATATCTAATAATATCTTTGTGATTTCCATTTTTATTTGTTACAGATGAGATTTCGTGCTTAAATTGAATTATTATTCAATATTTTATAAAGATTAATTTAAAAATAATTTTACCCCTGTAAAAGAAAAATTAAAATCTGGTTGTGCTATTGTTAATTGGCATATTGTTTTCATACAAACATTGTGTAAGAGTAGCTGCGTAGTAACACATTATAATATGAATATAATTTTTCTAGTATTCTATAAAATGATGTAGAAAAAATCTAACTTTTTCCACACACGGTATTTTTAATAACGCCCTCCCCTTTATTCTTCATTCCTTATGCAAAATGCGTAAAATGAGCTCCTTGTCTCCGCATTTCTATGAAGTAAATCACTCAACTAAAATTTATGAGGCAACACGAGATCAAAAACAGACTTAAGAATTCTTTACTTCCGTTATAATATCTTATCATCTTTTATTGCGAAATTCCTTAACTGCGTTATGCATATGGAAATTACAGAAAAATAAGATGTAGTACAGTGATAAGAAACGAATCTTCTACAAGTGGAAATTGAGAATTAAAAATGATTTTGAGTCTTAAAGTAGCATACTCTATAGGCCATGTAGATGTTAAAATTGCATTTTGGTGCTGCTAAGATGAATGAACATTGAACATGTTTGAATGCCTGGAGTGATTCCTCATTAGAGGAATTCAGTCTGCTACTTTTGTCTACACATACAATAGCTCCTACTCGTAAGGCCTGGTTTGCTGCATCACAATCAAATTGGTATATGCACAGCACGGGTGTATAAGCAGTTATTGTACTTCTAGAGGGACCCAGTCAGCTTTCTTCTTGGAAGCGGGTGGAGGAGTAACTCGGTAAGTTAAGTACGGTGATTCGGTTATCCGGTGGCTCATCCAGTGAGTACAATAGACAGGAGAAGCTATTTGTCACCAGAGACAGGGTGAATCTCGTGTTCCAAACCATTAATCAACTGCGGTAGAGTGTGTCAATCTAACCAAGTCAGGCGGACTAACTCCGTCCGCTCCATACGTATACAAAATCTCTTGGAATAGTTTCAAATGTGCTCCGAATTTAACTATACATCCTTCAATAGATTCTATTTAAGAAGATACAAGTGGCTTTGTTAGTCTGACATTCGTATGCCAAACATGACAAGAATATCAGCAATTTAGGTCTAAACATTCATGTGTGTATATAAAAAACTTTGAATTGAGAGGGTTTTATTAGAATTGAGATGACATTAATTAAATACAATGATTAATGGTAAATATAATATGTATTATTTATATTAGAAAAAAAGTTTAAGCATGTCAAAGGAGTAACAAGAAGGTAATTTACTTACCTATTGTAGAGGAAGACGTTCCTAACAAAAAATAAAATATCTAGTAGTTTAATTAGTTCAATCTTAGTGGAGATTCATGAGAACTAATGATGGGTACATCGGGACATAAACAAAATGTGACACTTAAATAATAAACATTTGTTTCCAACAACTAGCTAAATTTACGATTTTATAAACGTATTAAAGTTTTTATAAACGTATTAAAACGTATTAAAATTTTTAAAGGGGGGCCGGCGTGACCGAGTGGTTAGCGCCCTCGGCTCTGAAACCAATGTCCAAAACCCCGACGTGGTCAGACATGTTTCACACTAATGATCTCATCGAGTAGATGAGTAAAGTGGTCGGATAACCCCCGTCCTGTAATGACCTAATAAGCTGTCGAACGGGACTAAAACCCAAAGGAAAAAAAAAAAAAACTAGCTAAATATCTCTGAAGAGACTGAAGACGGTTGCCATGGTGCTCTCGTATTGGCAAAGTTTAGTACTAAAACGTTAAAATAGAGCTACCTCCTGGTACTTTATTTAAATAATTCAACGCTTATTGGGAAAATATTGTACTAAAGCGAAAAAAAGTGAAACCGAGGAAATTTCTATTATATCCTAATTTTTTGTAAATATATTTAAGAGCGATACATTTTTTTATATTTTGATGTCGTTTTTGACAGACGGAAATTTCTTCTGTTCCGAGCCCAAAAACATTATCCATTTTTATAATCTCATTATAAATGTTGTATCTCTAAATGTAGCGTTTTTTTATTTTTATTTATTTATTTTTTATTTTATTTTTTTTTTTTATACGAGTGTGTATAAATTTCGTAACTCAGATTTAAAGATTTTCAACGCAAGAGTGGAGTTAATTTGCGGTATTCAAGATACAATTTGTTTACAACTTGTTTTCAGTTTTTGGAGGGCAAATTTTGAGTTACAATTTATTCGTCAATTTCGCCTCGAAGTATGACTTTTCTGAACATGTATAAGGCTCCACACGTCTGCACCGACTGAGAGGATACATGATGCGCAAAAAATAATAATAACTGTAATCGTCAAATATAATTTATATTTGTGTTCAGCTTTACCAGTTATTGGATGTAATGTATTTAGACGTAGTAAAGAAGCACTCAAGACTCTAGGAGGACTGGGAGAGTGCTTTAATGGTTAGCAACTCCTGAAATGATTTATCCCTTGGCTCCCGAAGGACCGACTTTAATTGAATAGCATCATTACACGTGCACGCCCTGCCACCCCTCATTTACCCCACATATATATTATATAAACATTCATCAACGGGTAAAACGGTGAACTCCCGCCATTTGAATAATATAAATATTAACGAGTTCTTTTTCTATCGATATCACGTCCGACGTGTAATTGCTACGAGTGCCTCGAGCAGCCGATAATTGAACTCAACCTAATTGTTCATTTCCTTATGTCAAATGTTAAGACAACAAAATTTTTCATCGCCATGGCTAAACGACTGCGGGTGAATACCGAACGCTTTAAGAGGTGTGAAATCGCTGCTTTTGTTAAGCGTCCCGATTCAAATTTCATTTTCAGTAATTTATTACTGCCTAAAGCCGAATCGGTTTCTCGACGTTTCAAGGTTCCCTTGATGAACGGCTTATGAATGGAAACAGAATCGAGGATGAATTGGAGCAATCAGCAAGCCTATTTCACAAAAGGTTTAAGAAACAAACTAAACGTATAGGATGTGTTTCCTTCATATATTTATGATCCAATCCTAGATTTATTTTGTATTTCGTTGTTTAAAATTATTAATGCTAATAAGTAAATTTAAGAAAAATAATAGGACCAATAATTGATGGGTATAAATAGTTTTTGGAGATTATTCATTGGGAATATATTCATTTATTGAATGAGCGTGGTGAGTTCTTTATTTCAGAGACTTTTTTTGTATTGTCTCAAGCTAATTGGCGTAAAAATTGACCAATTTGAACGAAATTCGGCAAACAGGTACATCTTTCAAGAAAGAGGCTAATATGGCGGACGACTAAACATAAAGTTTTTAGCCAGCATGAAAGGTCATGCATTAATTTGAAGGTCTTTAAGAGTAGGAAAAGAATATTTAACTATTATTAAATTTTCATTATTTGCCTGCATTTTCAAGGGAAATAAGGCTAAATTTTGGTTTCTTACACAATTTTAAAGCTCATTTCAGGTACGCCTGGAGTCTTAACTATTGGGCGGATTTTGACGAAATTTGGCATGTATGCACAAAAAATTCATTACCCTAGGCGAAATCGAGAAATTAATTTTAGCTATAAATTTGGGGTGCTGCCCCCCAAAAGCTCTGAAAAAAATTTAAAAACTTTTTTTCAGAGACGGTTCTCATGATTTTGATTAAAAAATTATTCGAAAAAGTAGTCTATTTAAATACGAATCTAACGATATAAGATTTTTTCCCGGGAATAATCTAGTTCGGGAGAAAATATCTTAAAAGGCGGACGGAGAGAGCCCGGGTTTGATTCCTCGCCCATCAGGAAAAGTTATTTGTATGATCAATTTTGATAAAATGTTCAACAATAATTAAATACACATACGAAAACTAATAAATGGAAAACACTGGGCTAAGTAATTATGAACTCGTATATGAGAAAGTTGTCTGAGTTGTTGGCTAAGCCCTGCGGGGCCTTCCCCCGGAAAACTATGAAATTTTGATACCCTAAAATCAAATTCTGGAGGTTCTATTTACCTAAAAAAAATGTAAATACATTTTAAAAAGTATGGAAAAATAAGAAATTTAAATCTTCTAGTATAAGATATAAATTGTGTACTAATATAAATTGTTTGAAAATGTTCTCCAGTCATTAGAGCAAAGAATTATACAATTAAAAAAAAACAATTATGAAATGACAATTATGAAAACCTATAAAAGACTTTTGCCTCCTAATTTAATATAAATTTTGTTTTGATGCTTTACATTTTATTTATTAATAATTTTCATAGGGTTTTATCTGAATTTTTTAACTTGTCTTTAGACTGTTTTTACTTGAAAATATCTCTTTCAATATGGAGCAGAGAAAGGTTGGTGAATCTTTCTTGACCCATAGTTGTTCATAGTCAAGTCTTGACTTTTCGCATGGCAGTGAAACTTCTTTCACACCCTGCAGAGTTAAAATGAATTGTGATGGCAGCCTGAAGCAGTTTGTGCAAATTAGGTGTAAGTTCTTTTTTAATAGAATCTCTCAGATTCTTCAGGGGCTCCTCGGCACTCTAAAAGGACAAAAGAGTACTAAAGTAACAACCAAGTACTTTTTTTCCAAAATATTTTTGCCCACATTTGGTATTGGTACATACATTTTAAGGGAACCTTCCTACCATCGAGTTTAAAAGCAAAACGTGGTGAGCAGCATTTCATAGGCTTTCAAGGCTCAAAAGCCCAATGAAGTCGTAGCCTCTTGTAGAAAAAGTAGTAAAAAATGTTTTTTTGTTTCAAAGGGTCTAAAACGTGAAATTTTTTAAAAAATGTTTTTGAATAATTTTTGTATTTTTCCCAAGGGCTTTCCAATGATATATCACACCCCATACCAAATATCTCCGGTTTTCTGATCGGCGAAAAAAAAATTGAGTTCAGGTACAAAAAGTTCTCGTCAGCGGCTATGGACCTCTGCAGGATCTAAAAAAGCCTTGAAAAATTATTTAATTTTTCAATAATTTCAAAAGTTTTACCTAAAAAACGTGTCAAAAAATGTTTCCCTAAAAATACACCATAACCTTAACAATTTCCAGAAATCTGCATGTCTCCAAGACAAACACACCTATACTGATAGGTGTGTTTGTCTGATTAGGTTGTGTTGTACTGACAGAAATAAATAAACTCACTGCTTCCTCCTTTAGGGCCGATTTTCAACCTTAAGAAGTGGTTTAAAACTGATCAGCAGGATCAGCTGATTAGCTTCTGTTGTTTTCGGTTCGGCGGGCAAATATAATCCAGAGCTCACTAGTTTCTCGTTTTACGTTATTCAAACAAAACCAATAATCTATCAATAGTTGGACTCAGGTGTTCGTTCTTTTGTTTGCCAGATTAGTCAATAGTTTTTGAAAGTAGGTATTTATTTTAATGCATTTCGTTTTGTTTTTTAGTACAAAGGTTCGTAAAAAACGAACTTGATTNCCCCCTAGTTACGCCAATGTATAAATGACTTTGACAAAATAACTATTAAGGCAAAGGTAGGTATGTTTAGTCCAATATAATTTAGGACAAAGGAATATCACACTTCTGTTTTTAAGGAGAGTAACAGTCTAAAGAAGGACATTCCGTACACCTTCTTTAGATTGTTAGTCCCCTCTGGTTTTTTTATAAGGGGAGTAACAATATAAAGAATTGCCGTTTTTTTTAACAATAAAACAATTGTTGATGGAGATTTTCGTGTGGCTTCGTGTGTTAATCCAATTCCATGATTTTTAGCAATCCTGAGTGAATCCCCAACCATTAAAAACCCTCTAATTTCCAACATTTCCCATGTGTATGTGAGTGGATAATTTGTATACATATTATAAAAAGAAAGTATCGAATTTAACGAAATAGTACCAGGTCGAAAGTTGTTAAATTGTAAAAATGAAAAGAATAAAAATAGCCAGAAGTCATTCGGACACTTAGAATTAAGTGGGTGTTAAAGTGCATTTTTACTCAGTCTAATTAATTATTAATATGAGAGAAATATTTATACATTAAAGTTATTGGGGGATGGGTAAACCAAGTAATAGTAAATAGTACTCGACATACCCATGTGTAAAATCAAGATGATATTGATTAGTGGGTGCGGTTGTCATTTGAGGAGTCACTTCTTACTTAGATGATGATGCAATACCCTTTATTTTTATTTTTGATTTGATTTCTTGTCATCAATTTTAATAATAATTATAAATTATTGTAGACAAGTAGAATTAATTTCTAAATTATTTACTCAAATTAAAGTTTATTCTAAATAAAGCAATCTAATCTTCTAAATAAAGGAAGGAGGAGTTATTTTTCGAAAGCTTATATACAAAATATGATATTTTTAAAATATTAAAATGAGATATTTTGTAAAAATAATTTCTTTAAAATTGTTTTGACGAAATTTAAGAAGTAACTTTTCCAAAGAAATCATTTAGCTGTATTCTAATTACTTTTTTGTTATATTGGTAGCACTGATTAAATTAATATTTAGTCACACTAGGGCTGATCAAATCGTGACAGCTGACGGTGACATTAAAGTGTTGTGTTGTGTTTACATTTTATTTCGTCAGACAGATTTGCTAATAAATATTATTTTTACCTCGTTTCAATAGTTTCAATTGTTGGTTTTGTGTGTTAGTTTAATGGTCCGGCCGCAGAAATGACTCAAGAATACGATTATTTATTTAAACTGCTTTTGATAGGTGATTCGGGAGTAGGTAAGTCTTGCTTGTTACTCCGTTTCGCAGACGACAGTTATTCGGAAAGCTATATTAGTACTATTGGAGTAGATTTCAAGATCAGAACAATAGAGCTAAACGGAACTACTATTAAACTTCAGATCTGGGACACTGCAGGACAAGAGCGATTTCGTACAATAACCTCCAGTTATTATAGGGGTGCTCACGGCATAATTTTAGTCTATGACACCACTGAAGCTGGCTCATTTAATAATCTGAAAACTTGGTTGGACGAAATAGAGCGCTACGCCTGTGAAAACGTCTGTAAACTTCTCGTCGGCAATAAGTGCGATCTTGTCACCAAAAGAGCCGTGGAAATGGAAGTCGCACAACAGCTCGCAGACCAGTTAAAGGTCCCATTTCTTGAAACATCGGCTAAGACATCCAATAACGTAGAACAGTCCTTTCTAATGATGGCAAACCAAATCAAGGACAAGGTGGGACCTCTTCCCGTTACTCAAAAGACAGAGAACCAGAAACTGCAGCCAGCCTCGGACGTGGAGACATCAGCAAATTGTTGCTAGGTTATTCTTACTGCATACTTATACCTATAAATATAATGCTTTTAATATACTGTCCTACATTTTATATACTGATAATTATTATACTAATATAGTTGAAAATTCAGTTAATTTATTAGATAATATAAGATTTTGTAAAACAATATAATTTTTGTTTAAATTTGTCCCTCTATTTTTTTATATATATACCCTACACGACCCACACCAAAGAAGAATATAATTTTTATTAAAAAAGAGGAAAATTAAGTAATCTAACTTATGTTAAGTCTAGAATGATGTTAAATAAAGAGTTTTAAATGTTTAAAACTAAGTTTAAATTAAAAAGGTTTAAATTGACGTTTTAAATCCATCTATATTAAACTAATACTTAGTTTGAAGGTGTCTCCCGGGTGTTATTGAGTCTTAGTGGGTGTAAAGGCTTTTGATTTTTGGTACGTTTTGGATTTGTCATAATCTGGATGCTTCTTCGAATGTTTTATGTTGCTCTGATGAAAATAAACCATGTTAATTTTATCAGAGCAGCATACAAAACTATCAATATCAGGTGTTCTTAGAAACATCTGGCTATGTAAGTCTAAGTAGACCCTTCATTCAGTTGTTTTATTTGTTTTTTTGAAAAATTACGAAGTGTTAATTAAACAATGGTTTGATTAACAAATTAATTAATTAAATATTAGTTTATTAATTACTTATCTAATGACAGAACATTGGATTTTAATGAGGAATATAATATCATCTCGACAAGTTTCATCTTTCTAGGTTGTCAGGAAGTGGGCCAAATTTAGGTTACAATATTTGGGGGTAAACTAATTTGTCGTATTTTTTTTTTAACTAATTAATTATCTAATGACAGATTATTGCATTGACACCTGTGCAAATTTCACTTAGAATAATACAATATATAGAAGGAGCATAGAATCAAAACAACAAGCAATTACTGATAAGGGACTGAAGCCAACTTTCGCCGAGGGGGTTTGTGTCCATTAGACCAGGGGACCAACAAAACAACACTCTTTTTTTTCATTTAAGCTGGAAAAGGTTGGCCACGCTTTAGTAACTATTCAAAGCCCGCTCACAAACGTCAAGAAAACAAGCCCTGCCATTGGTTATTGTTTACGTTTCACTCTGACGTCATTTTTTTCAACTCGCCCGTCATGATATAATAAACATTATTTTTAGCATATTTCAAACTAAAATAAGATAAAACAAAAAAAAAAAAAAATATTACAATAAACTAAACTGACTATCAATAATTATAATTAAATAAAAAATTAAATTATAAAACCGAAGGCAAATAATTTTAGAGTTATGACGTCACAAATTACAAAAATGAATTTTTAGAACGCGGATAAGGATCACAACCAAAGTTGGTGTCAATGTTATCAGTGACACTCCTTCTATATATAGTATTATTCTAAGAAATTTCAGCTTTCTATATAGGTTGTATTTATTATTTATAGGTGGGTTGTATTTAGGTTACAAGATTTGTAGAAATCGATATTAATATGAATAGTGTAAAAAAGGTTTAATCTACAGAATAAAATAAGTGACTTATTTTCTATTATTAAATTAAAGTTTACATAGTTTTTTTTATTTGTACCTATTAACTAATTTTTTAAATTGATTATACGTAACGGACTAACATGCACTAAAATATAAAATAATCAAAATATAAATTGCTCAACACAAGCTTTGTGAAAGCAAAGTATCTGCGCTCATTGGAAGCGATATTAATTTTACAATTAGATAACTAAATATGAAAAATAAGATTAAATATTGAATTTATGAAAATAGATTCATTTTTAAAGGTTTTTGGATATAGCTTTATTGATTTTACATCTCTAAATAACTTTAATGTGAGGTAATAAAATTTATATTATAGCAGGAGAAGGGCTTTGTATAAACACCGATGATTGGTTTGCTTGAAATCGAGATTATGTTTTAAATATTTTTAACTTGAAGGAACCGATAAAAACGAAGTAGGTGAGGATAAGGCGTGTCTCCATGAAGTGAGTACCTTATATAATGGTATTAAATATTTACGGTCTACGACATCAGTTATTAAATTAGTTTTGACACAAGATAGTACTGTTTACAAAACTAAGAGGGTGTAAGGATTCGGCATAGGTTGGGAGTACTTTTTGTGTTAATATTATTTATAGGTAATGTTATGGGGAGTAGGGTATTCTGCCGGCGGCAGAGGTAGATTGATGTGGTCTAACGACGGTCCATTGTGGTGCAAGCCAACTACTATGAGGATAAGGGGGCCCTCCCACAATCCTAGGTCGGTACTCGTTAGGGTAGAGTTTAGATTTCTTTGAACCACCACCGGCTACAGGACAGTGAATTACTAGGTGACATTTTTCAAGTTTGTCCAGTGAAACCGACTCTGGTTAAGAGAGTAACTGTGGCTCTTGCTAACTATTTTTTTGCTAACTAACTATTTGTGACACACGACACAAATTTAACAGGAAATCAGTTGATTATTATCTGATTAGAACATAACAGTGAACATCGACTCTGAAATAATGAAATAAAAGTTAATAATAGCGAGATCAATCAAAAGTAAAAAAAAAAAAAAAAAAAAAAAAAAAAAAAAAAATAGATTTACCGACGTTTCGCAAAATATATATATCCTTCTTCGACGAAAATACAAGAATAATGGTTCAAATCACTGAAACATATAAATACATAGGTAGATTGGTTTTACAGAATTTTGAGGGCTTTCCATGGGGATATGTTTTGCAATATTAACTTAATAAAGGGGCTAACGTGTAAAAAAGTATTATTCTTAAATTAAATCAAATTATAATTATTATTAACAATGGGAAATAGACAGAGAGAAAAATAGACTCCAGCACCGGGACTCAAACCACGGGCCTCTATATTTCCGTTGATAATTATAATTTGATTTAATTTAAAATTTAAACTTTCCGTAGTATGAATACTACCAAAAACTTAAAATAAATGAAGTATTATTCTTTATTTAAAGAAATAGAATTGTTCTTTTACCATAAATTATTACGTTTATATACTAGCATTAACATAACCGGCAAGTAATGCATTTTATTTATTTATGTTACGCCAAAAAAGTTGGAATATGTGATGTGGTTGTCATTGCAGGAAAGAAGTAGGTAAGAACTCTTACTGTATCTTTTTGGTTAATGACTGTCCATCACACCTGCTAAGCTGTGCTATATGTATATGATTATCAGTATTTTCCAGGACGGGCCTGGCTCGAGCTGGACAGTTCCTCTCCATTGTCCACCCACGTCCGTGCCTTGTTCTTTTCTTATTCGAATGTGGAAGTGATCAAATTTGTCAATTCAGGTCTGATGTACGACTCGGTTTCTACGCCATCTCGCTGTATATGCAAATAGACTGGACCTTTCAAAAGGAGCTGAGTGATATGCGCTTTGTGTCATTGTTGTATTCTTCAATCCGTTAAATTTTGGAACTCGATAAATTGTAACAATAGTGTATGCTTGGAGTAGTTTATGACGGAGTCGGCTAGGATCTGCTCTAGTACTGTCCTCTGGATGTAATATTTCAGTTCATGTTGCTTTTATAAGGAAAGCTCGGTGTTTTCTTATTCTTTACGATCCTATTAACTGTGTTTGTTTGATATATTTTAGTTTGTGCTGCGTCGAGGACATTGTAAAAGTAGTCCGGTTTAAAAATCTAATCTAACATAAAGTCGGTTTTTTTTCTGCGTGTGTTTTGAATTTCTTTATTCGTGACTTCCATATTTTTAGGACACTTTGGTTTCATAATTTCATGTATGCACTTATACTTTATACTAATAACTTAAAAAAGAGAAAGAAACATTTATATTAATCATTAAAAAGAGCAGAAAATATATAATTTGCTTAAGAGTGAGATGTCTTTTTCCAGTGATTTATTTTCAAGAGAGGATTTAAACTTTAACGATCATTCTTAGTTACTCCTTATAATCTCAAATAAATGTTATGCATTGTAACAATAAACATTATGAGATAATTTTATGCAAGAAATACTTTTAAGAATACTGTTTATTTGTGAGGTTTATAAGAAAGATACTTTTATTACTTGTAATAAAGGCGTGAAGTTTCAATTACTGCCTAGCCATTTGCCACAGCCATTTGTCATAGTAGTAAAATGTGCCACGGACGGTTTATATCTGTTGCTTACCAATAGAATGAGAGTAAGATCAAGAATGAAATCACCCTTGATCTGAAACAGAACTGTTAGCAGTATTGTGTCGATTCCTTTCAACGGCTTAACCAATGGAGCAGTTATCTATCTGAGCAAACGATTTAACTGGCAATCTATTCATTAGGTGGCTGCTCGCCCAGTGCATTTCTTTATTCCTCGGGTAGTAAAGCTGTGCGAGCATGAGCCCACGCCTTACAGCCCTTCTTTGTCCTCCAAGACGAACATTAGCCACGGCTGTACAAAGAACGCGCACAAAACATTGTTCTCAACAATCGTCGAGTAATTATCAAACCTTCGTTTTTCGGCTCTTCGATAATATACGCTGGTCTAATTACCTCCGCCATCGATTCTTCCCTTCTAATTTATCATTGTTGAGAAGCGGATAATTTCAAATTATATGTCTGAGAGTATAGACAAGCCTTTCTTCACGTTTCCTTGTTCTGTTCTTAAAAATCGTTAATTCAAACAAGCGTTTTATGTCTTTTATTGTCAATTGAATCATAATGTAACTCTTTTATAATTTTTTGGTTCTAAGATAAAATAGACTATCTATATGACAATGGTACCTTTTTTACAGTTTTTATCTGACCTCAAATATTACTTCTAAACGATTCTGATGAAACGTTTATACTATATCCACCATTCTTTGTAGATTGGTTAAAACCATTCTCAAGTTACACAGTTTTTATTTGTGTGTTCGTGTGTGTGTATGGGGGGGGGGGTAATATTTCAGTTCAT
>KZ651142.1:411875-434537 GCA_001010745.2 Gerris buenoi | reverse complement strand
AAAAAAAAAAACTTAACATAAGCTATTTTGAGTTGTACTGCCTCATTTTACATTTGTTTTTTAAGGTAAAAGGGCGCGTTCCAAGGTACAAGAGGGTGTGTTCAAAGGTACACGAACATATTGTACCTTGGAACACATTTTTTGCTTTTGTAAAATAATTTTTAGCATTTTTGTTGTGCTGTTTTATTCAAAAAGAAAAATATGGGCTGATGGAGATTTACACATAGGTAAGTTATGCCACAATAAAACGTTAAAAACCGTTATACCCTAACTGAAAAAAAAAAAAAAAAAAATTAAAAAGTGTTCCAAGGTACAACAACTTACCCCACATCAGCAAAAATCCAGGCCGCACCAGCAATTGGGCCGATTTAATTTAGGATTCCTAATGTAATTCCATCGGCAAAAATCCGGGTCGCGCCGGCAGTTGGGCCGATTTAATTTAGGCTTCCTAATTTAATTCCATCGGCAAAAATCCGGGCCGAGCCGGCAATCAGGCCGGTATTGTTTTAGTTTCATCGGCAAAAATTTGGGCCATGCCGGTAATCGGGTCGGTATAGTTTTAAACAGTTTTAAAATCATCGGTAAAAATTCGGGCCACGCCGGTAATCGGGCCGGTATAGTTTTAGTTTCATCGGCAAAAATCTGGGCCAGGCCGGCAATTACTACTTAGTTAATGCTTCTTAATTTAATTCCATAGGAAAAAATACGGGCCCAGCCAACAATCGGGGCGGTATATTGTTTAATGAATTTAATTGCATATGCAAAATCCGGGCCCAGCGCATTTTGAGTAATTAAGTGTATACAGACCCTAATATAATACATAATTAATTCCTTTTATTGGAAAATATGTACAGAAAATTCGAATGCATCTGTCATTACTGTGTTAGTTTGGTTTTAAATGTATAGCGGGTCCAAGTTATGTAATCATTCCNGGGGGGGGGGGGGGGGGGGGGGGGGGGGGGGGGGGCAGGGCCCCTTGGGCCCCCCCTGTGTACGCCACTGCCTGCAGAAACCATGGATTTTACAGAAAAACCAAGTTATCAACTACCCGCAAAAGCCTATCTTCTTTCGTTGGCGCTACAGATTCCACAGGTCTCTTGCCTGACGAACTCGCAAAAGCCTATATAACTAACTCGCAAAAGCCTATATAGTAACTTTTACTTAAGTTATGGACACGATGCCTACAGAAATATTATCGGTTTCCAATGATTATTTAAATATTTCTTTTTAGGTTTCTGTACAAAGTACAAAAAGAAACCTAATATTATAACGGCTCTGTCTGTCTATTGGCTTGTTTCAATTCATTAACTACTATAGCTAGAAACATAAAATTTGGCGCACAGGTGCATCTTGGCATTTGAGACAACTGGATACATTTTGGAGCTTTTACACTTAATATTACCAAGATGGCGGCCCGGCCAATATGGCGGGTGACTAAAAAAAGATTTTAGTTACCATAGCATATTGTATATAAATTTAAAAGTCTTGAAGTGTAAAAAAGAATATGCAACTATTAAAATTTCACACTTAATATTTTCAAGATGGCGGCCAATATAGCGGGTGACTAAAAAAAAAGTTTTTAGTCACCATGACATGTTATACATCAATTTAAAGGTCTTTAAGTGTAGAAAAAGCATATGAAACTATTACACTTAATAATTTTACTTAATCGTACAAAAACCGGCGATTATCGCCTCACGTACTTACGTGAAGCACGCTTTACTTGTTTTCTTTTAATTCCAGATAAAAGAATATTATAATTTTAGAGTTTACGAACTCGATAGTTAACACTTAGATATACCTACATAGTTTTAAAATATATTTATTTATTTTACAAATTTAAACAATGTAAATAAATTGTTATTATATTTGTATAGCAATGTATTTTCTGGTTGGTCTGGAAACTCCAAACTACTACCTATATGCACTTGGGGTGCCGGTCTGACCCCGTTTCATAACTCGAGACAAACTGACTTTTTATAATATATGAACCCTAACAAGTGTTGTTATAGTTTATACAGTGCATCTTAATAAATAAATAAATGGCGCATATTGTTATGTTTAGTCTTTTTCTATGGTTAAGACTTACTTTTTCGACAAGTTGTGTTGGTATGTGATTAAATTATCAGTGGTTCAATAGTAATTTCAGTTTTGAATGATTACTGTTTTACTATACTGGTTAAGGAAAATTGCATTGCCGAATCTTATTTTTACAAAATCTATCTTGAGGGTCTCCAAACTACGGCCCAAGCGGCGGAGCCAGCCTGTGAGACGTTTTTATTCGGCCCGCCACACCACGAAAGACGTTAAAAAACGAACCTAAACAATACAAAGTTATTAATTCTCCATAATTTTATGCCATTTCAAACATTAAAAAAGACCAGCAGGAGCCTTATAGCTTATTGTGAATTCCGATAGCTGAATGTTGCTTACTTCATCCGACCCTCTATGGCCGCATCTTATCTAGATCCGTTCAACCAACAAGATTGGAGACCCCTGATCTATTTGATACAGCACGTAATAAACTTTCTCATATACATATAAGTGTACATAATTACATAAAGCAGTGTTTTCAATTTGATTGTTGATTCAGATTTGCGAGGTTATACATTTAATTAGTATTAAAGTTCATCACAATTTACCATACAAATAATTTCCCCGGCGAGGAATCGAACTAGACCTTTTACCTTTTGCGATTTTCACCCCCCATGGGGTAGCCAACAAATGGACATTTTAAAAAACAAAAGCGTGTAAATCCATAAAAATATGGAAATGGAATTTTTCATCACAATACTTTCTCTACATATACTACATACCTATATGAGGAAGTAAAAAAAGAAGACGAGAAGGAGTTTAGTCACCTGGGTTCTATGTGTACTGAGGAGGCGTGAGTTTGACCGAATTACCTTAGGATGTGGCCGAAGTTGTGGCGATGAGGCGATCCAGAAGCGGCAGTAGAGGAAGCGTGTGCCTCAGTGCCCTAATGGGCAGTCGTGACCCTTCAAGCCTAACGACCTCTCCGCCGCGACGTGACCATTCCTTCAATACTATTAATTTAATAAAGTAAACATCATATCGAGAGATCTCGGCCCCCGTCCAGTGATGACCAGTAAATCTTCTCCCAGGATTCTACGATGCCTGCACATATATTGTCATTAGGAGCGATACATTCTATCCTTACTTGTTGTGCATCAACCCTCGACTTATACTCACACTAAAATTGTTTCTTTTTTTAATATTCGTAAAATAAAAATACATTGCCAATTAGTGTGGCACATAGCTTCCTCGCATGCTATCTTGTACTTTATTGTTATATTAGCATTAACGATTTATTACTTTATTGTTTATTGTGACCAAATCCGAAAAACTAAAGAAAACAGTTATTTTCAATTTATCCTAAGAAAAAATAAACATAACAATATACACTCCATAACAATTATTAATCTACTATTAAAGAGCTTTTCAACGATGTACATCATTATTTAAAATATTAATTTTGACAATTGTACCCCTGTACCCTTGGGTTCAATAATTATATTGAAATAAACAAACAATCCAATAAGGCATAAAATAACCTAATAAAGAAAAATAAACCACTTACAAAATTATGAAAAATTTATTTAACCTCTTTTACCTGCAAAAAACCAACAAATCGGTACGAAAGTACGGGTACAAATTTTTATAAAAATAAACAAATAAAACCGCTTTAATGTACAAATCAAGGCCTTTCAAATGATATACGACACAATACTGAAATCGAAAAAAAGTGGTCACGTGACCACGGCACTCGGGAAAAAGTTTACTCTCAATTTCTCAGGTAATAGGACGAATTAAAAACATACCAAACACTTAATTTAAAGGGCATTAGTGACAGATTAAAGCCCAAAAATCAGAATTAAAATCGGTCAACAATTGCCAAAGATATGAGAGCTTAAAGGCAAAAATTGAAAAAATTAAAACCAAAATTGCC
Source organism: Gerris buenoi (assembly GCA_001010745.2). Classification (NCBI taxonomy): domain Eukaryota; kingdom Metazoa; phylum Arthropoda; class Insecta; order Hemiptera; family Gerridae; genus Gerris; species Gerris buenoi. The sequence goes on along the minus strand of KZ651142.1, from coordinate 430,567 downwards.
CCATTTAGGGTACAACCGATAGAGATACGACAAAATGTCCTATGACCAAAATTGTAGATCATTAAAAATCAGACCCGGTTTGTGCAACCAGTTTTTCAATTAGACAAAGCGTTAATTTTTAAAAAATTTCAACACAGCTACGACCGTTTTTCTTATTTTAAGGGGTGTCGCTGTAGGTTTTACTAAAAAATTGTATTTGAAAAAAATGTTCGTCTCATTGAATAGATATGGTTTGATTTTTTTCCCGACCGAAAATTCCAATTTTAAATTTGAAGTTCACGTTTACGCGAGCGTTGCGCGTGAACGCTTGAACGGATAACGTTGTCCAACGAACTCGTCCTGAGCATTAGCAAAATGAACATGTATACCAAATTTCATCAAAATCGGTCAAGAATTACTCAAGTTATCGTCGCACGTTTCATGATTCACGGACACACAGACCGACAGACAGACAGACAGACAGACAGACAGACAGACAGACAGACAGACACGGAACCAAAAATGTTCCCTGATGTCTGAAACGGATTTCTGTCTTGGAATTTTTAAAATCGGAGGCATAAAACTTTTTTGTTCTTAAAAGTGAACACAATGCTTCCGTTACCTTCGGTAAGCTCGGAAGCAAAATAAATAAAAGAATTATAATAAAGTTTTTTGACCAATAAAAGTAGACCGTTTACACACTTTGCACTCGCCAAAAACAAAGCCAAAACTCTAAACGCCTCTTCAACCTTGAATCCCAAAGAGCTGAGATATGTTTTGCAGTGATCACTTCGAGTAGATGTGTAAAGTGGCCGACCTCTCTGTCTTTCTATGAGCTATTGTGTTGATCGGCATAAAGAATAATATAGAATTCTATGAAGTTCTATAGTTGATTAATTTAAGTTAAAAATATAAATATTTTAATTACCACTCACTTACATTTCTATATTGACAAATGTAAAACACCAAACCAAGTGATTTTGTTTATGGGAAAGTAGAGATCGAGTTTAACGAAAATAAAAGTACATATATTAATTTCTGTTACCTATTTTCATATTATTTTAAATCACTGCTCGGCTTAGCATATCGACTGTGTACCTCCAAAACCTCGTAACCCCAAAAACTAAATTTTTCAGGAAAAGCAAAAAACGTTGTTTTTGTACACTTTAGTTAAATGATAAATACGAAATATATAATAATAATTTCTATAAAAATAATTGATTTAGGCTTACTAGCTTTTTCACATAGGTGCATAATAATAATATCTATCATAAAATGCAATATAAGAAAAAAAAATCGATTTTGAGGGTTACGAGGTATTGCAGAATTGCAGGTACACAGTCGATGTATACAAATATCATTAAAATGCCATGTATACTTCAAATTTCAAAATGTCTATTTTTTTATTTATTTTTTTTATTTTCTACCTTTCCAAAACCAAAAACCGGTATTCCTGTCTTTTCAGTCTCTCCATACGTCTGACATTATTGGTGCGAAATTGGCTAAACCCAATTTAGTTATTTTTATACCCATTTATAAGAAAGCCCCTGAAGCGTAGATTAATAATATTTATGGTTTTCATATGCAAAATTAAGATCTTTGAGAGATTAAAATAAAACTTGATTAAAAATATATATTTATTGTACCTAAAAATAGGAATATGTATATGTAATAAATATTTGGAAATTAAACAAATTAGAAATTTCATTTAATGGCTTAGCATAAATGGTAATGAAATGTATTAGCCCAAGATTCCAAGCATGAACCCCGCTTGGAACGGAGGGTGAAGACTAATCTATAATATAAGGCTATCAACGGGAATACTTATTGAGTAGAGATGTATCTAAAATTTAAACGCTGTACAGAATTTAAACCCAATGCCGGCTTTCCTTAAAATTTAGGATATTTATAAGGAATATCCTGAAATTCTGGGATAAAGCCTACGTTACTCACAACAGGACAAATGCTTCATTTACTATTGTGTTGATGCCATAAGTTTATTGGCTCTAGCCAGAAGGGATAAGCTGCGCAAGCATAAGCGATACACTAACTAGAGACTCCAATTTTACTTTATGAGTGATGCTGATCTCTTTGCTGGGTGCTTATGTCAGGCGTAAGATAGAGGTCCCTGAATGGAATGAACTATGTGCGAGCATGCAATTTATATTACGAGACTATTAAATCTCTCCAACCGCTAAACGAAATCATCCTCATAAGCATCCTAGTCTCAGGCCGAAGGGCAGTTAATCTTAGTTATATATTATTAAGGAAAGTTTAAAGAATAGTTAGTCATGTTTTATATTAATTAAGGAGGACAACTAATCAATCAGTCCGCACTGGCTAAATAGTGTTCCTATAATAATTTTCAGTCGGTTGTGAGTTTGCAGTACAGAAGTGATTAATTTTATTATAGAGCAAGTACCGGGTAAGAACAGCCATAGAGATGCCGCGACGTAATTACCATTGCATCGCTCGATCTCGCATAAGGTCCTCGAACTCGGCTTTTCCTTTGATGCGTGTTTAGCGTCTCATTTGATTGCTTCTAGAGGTTGTTCGGTACGCATTTTACTGGTATTGCATATTATATTAATAAAATAGCATTAAGATACTGAAGGCTTCAGCTAGAAGCACAAAAGGTATGGGTACAGTAATTATTAATAGATAATAATAAATAAGTCACCTTCTGACCTAGGCCCAAGTGCAGTTAATAAAAGTGACTATGTGCTTCCTACCGCTCATCACAATATCCTGCTGCCAGATATAACTTTCACTGGCTATTTTTAATTATCACTATAAATTTTACAAAACATCAAATATTAAATTTATAATGAGGAATTAATAATAAAATATTTTATGGTAATTATATTCGTCCCCCTTACGCCAGAACAATGAACGTGCAAATTCTACATTATTGGGAAATGGTGTTTCAAAGTTTATGATCCATATTGAGCATTCTATTCCATAATTCAGCTTTTCTATACTGGTAATTTTTTTTTAATTACAGCAACATGGAACTGAGCTAATTAGTCAGATTTCTTTTTGGCCCTAGCATTCCCTCCTCCCCCTGAAAATGCACATTTATAGTTTTAGTATTTCACATTTATCAAATTGCCATAGCCAATAACAGCTGATACAATGCTGACACGAATTCGGGTTTCTGGCACAACATACATTATAAAACAAAAAGTCCAAAAAGCTAATCCAGAACATGAAAATTTGCACATTCATAGTTCTGGCATAAGGCGATATGTGTTATACTTAAGGCAAATATTTTAGACTTTTAACAAATAGATATTGTTGTTATCAACGCTGAATTAAGGTATTGTGGGATATGTATACACATGCACTGCCACTGCAGCAACGTTACACCATATAACATCCTATAAGACAATTGAGTAGAAATTTATAAATATATATATATATATATTGGCTAAACCCAATTTAGTTATTTTTATACCCATTTATAAGAAAGCCCCTGAAGCGTAGATTAATAATATTTATGGTTTTCATATGCAACATTAAGATCTTTGAGAGATTNTATAATAATATTAGGACATATTAAGAGAAGGGAATTATGCTATTCAAGTCGGCTCATGAGAAAGCTGATAAAGGGCGAATTCAAATGCGAGTTCAAAAAAATAAGTTCATAACGAGTCAGCATCAATCTCAGGATGGGAGCGTTGTGGTATTGAATTCTATAACCGATGCTGCCCAAGCCGATGGGATGATTTACTCTTAGGATCTACCTTTTCCCGGTAAATTAATGAATCATAATTAATGCTGTAGGAAACGAGTAAAGCACTCCCACGCTCCTGCCTACCCTCAAGCAGTTTCATATTAACATTTCTAATTATTCTCCATTTCATTGTGATTGTTTTTTCTACAACTGGACAGGGAACATTTTCCCTCTCCATTATAAATTACAGACTTTATATTTAACCAGTGTCCGCTAGTTTTACTTTCGACAAATCATTGTCTTTATAGTTTTGTTGTTTCTTTTCTTTCATTTAGAATGTTTTTCGATTTCCGCATAAAGGTTAATAATTATGTTTAAAAAATTATCTGTTTGGGTTATCTTGATAAACTATTTGAAGTCTATAGGTTGAGCTTTGAAACAAAGGATTGTGGGGGGCTCTTAAAGGTTGAGAATATTTTATTTAATTTTTATACTACATGATACTTTTACTAGTTTGATTTCGTTTGTCTGAAGACATATATCACTAATTTTTTGTTTGGTGTCATCGATGTTTCGTCCCTAAAACTATAATTCAAATTGTTAAGTAAATTTAAACCCATTGTGGATTTTGAGCATAGTTAGTCAATGTAATGATGGCATACCGCATATAAATAAAAATCAACGTGGTACATGTAAATGTTCTTTATAAGCATTTCCATTTCTTTAAGTTAAGGTATTTGGTAAGGTATTGTATTTTCATCTTCTAAAACGAAGGAAAATTCTTCTTACTCACCATCGTTAACTAGCCAAACGTAATAGCCAGCTATTAATCGTTAACTAGCCAAACATGCATCTAATATTTTAATTCGAACTTGTTTGTATCAAAATTGTGTTTATTTGGACAATTAAACGTTAACTTTTGCTCCCTAAATTTATTCATTAAATTGGTTTAAATTGATTCACTGAATAACTTCCTTGTATTACTTGTAGTTAAAAATGATCTAATAAGAAAAATAAAATTGGATTAGAATTTTCAAACAAATGATTATAACAATATATTCATAATCAATATATTGATTGATTTAACCCGTCACCTGTTTTACTGCCCCATCTCGTATTTATTTACTTGTTCTTTAGAATTGGTAAAATAGATATTTCGAGGTAGGTTATTCCATGGGTGGCCACTTAAAGCAGGATTTTACCATGGAAATCTGCCAAATTACCTGTAAGTAGTTCGACCGATCTCTCCATTCGAAAGTAAACTGTTACAAAATGCTGTTTTATTACTAATATTCAAGTGGTCCGAGTATGAATTACTCCATAACCTGTGTTACATTTTGACCATTTATGGTATTAAATATAATAGTGGTTTGAGTTTTATGGGAGAAAAAAATAGTGGTGCTTTTTTAAACTCTGTTCAGTGTAAATTCAAGCGGATATTTACGATAGGGCCGTATCTCTTCACTGTATGGTACTTTCATCTTATCCGATCCTGTTATTCATTTTCGAGTTCAATAACGAAGCATCAGACACTTTTAATTATACGAGTGTCAAATAGCTCCTGGGGTCGTAGCTTTATACTCAGGTCTCTCAATAATAAAACTAGTCCACGTTATTTGACTCTTCGAACCTATATAAACCTACCCTATGAAATAGGATGAGGCTTGCTCGTTATAACTCCTTGGACCCAATAAAGAAAGCTTCAACTTTATTTACTGCTCCTCTAAGTAAATTTTGATTTACTAGCCGACGGTAGCTTAAAAACAAGTTGGGAGAATGACTGATATAAAATTACCATACGAATTAGAGTGCACCCCATTTATTCGCCTTCGGGAGCAATCGCCATTATTCATTCTTGTTTGCCGTGAACCCAAATTATTATGATTACGCCATGGCGGCTTTAATAAAACAAAAAGGTTTAAATAAATGCGCTTACTTGAGACGCATGCCACTGTAAAATTAAATTAAAAATACCTCTTGTTGGGTAAAATTCATAGCGTAGAAATTTGAAACTCTTCAATCAATTCTACTTTATAAAGATTTATTATATTCGGGAAGGAGGTTGTCCGCTACCTTAATTTTCTTAGTTGTGTAAAAAAACCATAAATGAAAATTAATCAAGCTACTATTAGACCCAGGCGTTTGGTACTTATTCATAAGCATCTTCGAATCCATAAATTGTGTTTGTTATTGGGCGCATGGCTCTGTCATATCCAGACCTGCATTATAAACTTTCGTTTTTCTTACATATTTTAGTTAAGACAATGTATTTTAATAATATTTCATATAAGATGAACTGTTTCAAAATATAATGCAATAATTTTTAACTTTCTTTCCTTACAGTTCAATCAAACATTTATAACCGACAGCTTATAGAAAGTTGACGTATAACAATAACATTGTAGAGGAACTTGAAACAAAAAATCCTAATTAAGCTAAATTTAGGGACAATAAGCATTAAGGTGGAAGGCTGTCCAGGTTCTTGCTCTTTAAGGTTTACGGGCATTTGCTGCGTGTTATATACACTGTTATAAACATAAGATTTATATGTTACTTGCTCAGGAAACATTCTCACATCAAAGAGAAATTGCTAAGCGAGCTGCCGAATTGTCTAAAAAAAAAAAAAAAAAAAAAAAAAAACGGGAAATAGAAAAAAACTGACACTCGTGAGTAAACATGTTATTATTGTGTTTTTATCTACGATTGTTACGAAATATAAACATTTTATCTCTGTTTAGAGGCGTAGAAAGTGATTCTTTTCGTAGTTGTATTCATTGCGCATGCGCGTTTCATAATTCTTCTTTTTTTCCGCACTAGTTAATATCCTCCCGCTCATCTTTCTTTTTACCTTATCGCACGATTTGCGTGTTTGTTTAATTAAATTAAGTATTTTGCTTCCGAGCTTACCGAAGGTAACGGAAGCTATGTGAAGAACGAAAAATGTATAGGTCTCCGATTTCAAAAGTTCCTAACAGAAATCCGTTTCCGACATCAGGGATCATTTTTGGTTCCGTGTCTGTCTGTCGGTCTGTCGTTCAATTTTTGCGAACCAACATTTCTTAAAAACTACCCGTCCAATTTTAATGAAATTTGAGTGGTAGGTCAAAATTAGCCCATTATTGGTCCCATATAAATTTTAACCTTCAGCGCCTATTTGTTTCTCTTCCACATAGGATAGCCGCGATTAATCATTAAGTTCCAAACCTGCTATTGGTTAGTTGGTACACATTTTACAGCTTTGACATAGCCAACTATATTTGAAGCTTATTATTACTCAAGAAATACTGGAAATATTGGAATACTTTCTGAGTATTCCAAATATTTCGAATAACAAATTGGAATTGATAGCATTAAATCATGCTTAATAGCATTAAATGTAATTAGTGCTTGTTGTTGAATATTTTCTTTTCACGGATTCCTCGAATAGTTATTCAGACAAAGGGCAACCCCTTAACAAATCACGATTTTTGACTCTTTGCAGAACATTACGGATTTACTCATTCTACTTCTCCATACTATCCACGGTGTACCATCTTAGCCAAAAGAACTTTTCAAACTATAAAGAAATATAAATAATGTTAAAGAAATACAATGACACCGTACAAGATATACTTCAAATGGTGATGGACCGTCACCATTTTTGTTAGAATTACTTTTTCAAAACATCTAAATGACAGACTACCAAACAGACTGTTAAAACTTAAATTTGTGTGACCACAGAAGGAGACCATAAAGGAAACCAGCAAATGATATTATGATGAACATGTATACGGCACAACTAAATTCTTTTGCTATAGGAGATCCAGTTCGACCTCAAAGTAGTCCAGAAACTCTTTGATCACCAGGAAACGTCCCATTTTTTGATTTTTCGCATCTTTCTTAAATTATTAGGCTTACTGATTAAGACATTCTATAAACAAAGATTTATAAAATTTTCTTTCGATTTATTTCCTAAATAATATGGCCAAATGAGAGTTTCGTTGACTGGATTTACAGTAAATCACATTTTTATATGTTAAAATTTCATTTGATGTAATTAAATATTATATTGTTGACATTTTTAAATTAATTCTCTCATATATATTTTACAATTGATCTAATTGCTATATATTATTAACATTTGTATTTTTAAAATAGTTACTTATTAGTCAAGGAACAAAAAACAAGCATTTATAGACCTTATAATTTAAAAAAACAAAAACATGTAATTAGTCTCCTTCGATATCTAGGCTAAGATGAGTAGTAAGTTCCGTCTTGTTTTCTTGAGTAACCAGCATTAGATTGTGGCCCGTGGTTAGAAGTTATTCCCAGTTTAACAGAGAAGGGGCTACGTTTTTCTGCAGTTCCGCCGTATCTGACTCCTAGCCATCTGGTTCCTGGTAGTCGAGTGTCGTTATCTATAACTTTGTCTGCATCTTCTTCTATTAGCAAGTCTCGCGCAGGACGAACCAACTGTACCTAGAGCAAATATTTAAGAGGGAGGCAGTTAATATAAAGAGAAGAGTTAAGGTAAATGAAATTAAAGGAAATTTGGTAAACTAAAGCTTTTTGGGTCATGAGTTTTCTTGAACATCGTAGATGGGACGTAAATTTATTTGTGGACGCTCCTTGAAGAGGTTGGACAGGCCAGCAAGATCAGGGTGAGATCTTGAATGGACGGGCCAGCAAGAGGTCCTGAGCTTGATCTTATATACAGCTCTGAAACCATCTATAAAGCAACTGATTCACCGTCGCCCTCATCATCCTGAAAGCCTTAAAGAAATAGAAATTGCTGGTATTGAGGAGTGGAATAATATTCTACAAAATAAAAATTTCCTTGATAATATGTATAGTGTGAATAGGAAGCTACAAGATATCACAGCGAGGGTACACACAATCAAACGGAAAAAATGTTATATTGGTTTAGTTTTCTTTTATGTAATATAATTAACGCAATAATGCCATGATGTTCTCTTACCAGTTTATATGTATTAGATGCAAGATGCAAAAATATCTTCTAAATAATAGAAGTGGGTTAATTTTTTTGAGTAGTGCCAATTTGCTAAACGTTCAAAAAACTATTCCTCCGGATATTGGACTAAAAACAGTGATACTGATATCAGAATAATTTTCTTTGAGTAGCCATGTTAACACAATCTGTTAGTTGTCTGGGACTAATGGATTAAAAATCTAAAATAATACACTATAATTTATATATTAATTGAAACCTTATCTAGAGGTGGTATCCGCAAAGGAACTTGTATTGTTGATAGAACAATTCACTCTAATTACACCAGGATTCAGGATTGGCATCGTGAATGCAATGATGATAATCGAGAATTTAGAATCTTTGTTAAAAAATTATTTTCGAATTTCAATAAGCTTAATCAGTTCATCAAAAATGTGCTTTTGTCCATCCATTTTCTTGAGAGCAATTAAGTCGTTATATACACGTGCGAGTTTATAATATTATACCACCATTAATTTCTTTTAAAGACAAATTAACTATTGACCAAAAGTAGCCGTCTTATCAGAATCTACACCGCTTTAATATCAAGTAAGACGTTTCTTTAAAAGAGAAGTTTAGTTTAAGTGTTTCTTTTACGAGCACTCCCTTCTGTTAATTACAAGAAGATACTTTGACTAAAGACTGGAAGAGAGCTCTAAATATAAATGTGATAGCAATTAAAAACAGTTTTATACCTTTAAACTCTGGCTTTTTATTGTTTATAAAAAAAACTACTGATGGATAACTTCCAAGTTAGAAGTTGATTTAGTGGATTTCTTTTTTTATATTTTTGATCGTGAAGCGATTTTACAACACTAGGTGTGACTTAATTTAAAAGTTATTCCTCACGAAGAAGAAAAAAAAATTGTAGGAAGCAGATAATTCGAGACACAGTTTCAAATTGTTTCAGAACGAAATTTTAAATGTCATTGAATTCCTTTTATTTTTCCTTATAAATTTAGACAATTTCTCAGTATCTGGGTAAATTAGCATCTCAAGTTAATAGACGTCCACAGTCCATGCGTCTTTAGTTTCTTTAATATCATTCTACTTCAAGTAAAAAATACGTACTTTTTATAAAACAGGTATTTATGGAATAATTATTATCTACATCCTGTCCGTTGAGCAATGCATAAAAAAAAGATGTTAATAAATAAACAAATAACATTTGATAAAGGTGTTAAAAAGTGTAATTTTGGTAAGAATGGTTGATGTCACATTGTTGACATTGCCTCCACCCTAGGGAAGAAAAAGTTTTGCTCAACTGTCATCCTGGACGAGGCGCAAGCCTTTTTAATTATTATTCTTGGCTTATTATTATAAAATTACATAGTGTTATATTCTAAATTCTTCATGCCTAAATAATTAGTCAATGGATTATAGCCTTTATGTAATTTACCGTCCAAAAAACAACAATAAAGTATTAGAAACACTAATAAAATTATAATTTATTAATTTTGTTAGTCAATAAAAAGAGAAATAAATGGTAAATATAATTTTAAATGTTTATTTTGTTATAAAATTCCATCCCTTGCACTGATCTACCTTTTTAGCTTTAGTAGGTATCTATTAATAATGTGGAGGAAAAGTGTTTCAATAATTTTTTTTTAGTAACTAGATTTTTGAAGTTTGTTATTTATTATATGTCGCTACTTAAAAAATACGTTCACATACTTTGTTGCTAAAATATTTAAGTAACAGTAAAATTAAAATAAGTAAGTTAATGAAAAATAATAGTTTTAGATAAAAATAATCATCTTTACTAATCAATTCCAATAGTTGATAATCTTAAATAAATAAGACATGTATTTAACTGAATTACATAAATGTTAAAAAAAAATATTATGAATATTTCTAGAGGACTGTAAATGTAATGCTTACTATTCGCTTATTCTTAAAGAGCCTGTGTCCTAGCCCAGGACTCACTGTGTCAGGCTGCAAACAGACAATTTTTTCATCTCCTCTACAGGCTGAATGGTCGTAAATTGAGTTGAGATGGTAGTCCAAACTGTCTTTTGGAGCATGGGGATGCTTCAGCCGCCTGTCCTGCCTAATGCTCGCTAAACAAAAAAGTTAGAAATTTAGGTCCGAGTTGTTAAAAAGTTGTTCTTTATTTTTTAAAGCATTCATGTATTCATCTGTAAGTTTTCTAGTGGGTTTAGTTATCTAATGATAAAGAAATTATTTCTTAAAAAGGGTTTAAGAAAAATAATTTACTTGACCAACCAGTTTACTTTTGTAGAAGAAATTATACTTCTTTAGATGTTACTCCTCTATGTTCTTTTGGGTAAAAAAGTGTGTTTTTTTTTTACTTTTGGAATATAAATGAATTTATTATTTTTTACACATTCCTTTATCAAAATAACTATTAAGACAAAAGGATAATTAGTCCAGTGTACTTTGAGACCAAGGAATATAACTCTTCTACTTCTATAAGGGGAGTAGCAGTCTGAAGAAAAGCCGAAGAAAAACCTCATTTAATCATATTCTATAGCTAAAATAAACATGCGTTGTCAATAATAGAACCTTGATCATTGATATCTTGATTTAATTATCCTCAATAATTTTATTTTATAACCATTTTATTAAACTTTTACTTGCGCTATGACAGTTTTAAAATACGTAATTGAAAAAGAAAGTAATACTTATAGGTACATTATTCATATAATGTATTATAGGTACATTAGTCATATAATCAAGAAGATCAGATATAGGGCTTATCAGAAACGAGCGTGCTCTCACTTCGCCATTCTTGCTTGGTTGGCAAAACACATCAAAAATGCAATACCGTGATTGTGCACACTGCAATAGGTATACAATTAGTGTTAGTGAGAGACACCAAGGGATGTGCCATGCAAGCGTGACACATAGTATATCTGATCTTCTTGATCCAGTATAGTATAGGTCCAGAGTTGGGTGGGCATCGTCGGGCCCCTGATGAGTCAGACGCGACGAAACGATGCAGGATATGGCACAATGCTAGCCAACATCCTTGTGACGATTGTCTGGTGTTGGAACAGTTCCTATGTGTCAAGCTTGCGTGGCACATTCCTTGGTGTCTCTCACTAACACTAATTGTATACCTATTGCAGTGTGCATAATCACGGTATTGTATTGTTGATGTGTTTTGCCAGCCAAGCAAGAATGGCGGTGTGAGAGCACGCTCGTTTCTGATAAGCCATATATCTGATCTTCTTGATCCAGTATAGTATAGGTCCAGAGTTGGGTGGGCGTGGGCATCGTCGGGCCCCTGATGAGTCGGACGCGACGAAACGATGCAGGGTATGGCATAATGCCGAGCCAACATCCTTGTGACGATTGTCTGGTGTTGGAACAGTTCCTATGAGTCACGCTTGCGTGGCACATCCCTTGGTGTCTCTCACTAACACTAATTGTATATCTAAATATTATTATGTATTATTTTATTAATCTATTATAATATGTTTGCACCTTGTCAATAGTGTAAACCTTTAATAGTTTCAACCCATTAAAGCATCTCTTTCCCTCTCGTTTCGTAGTCCTTTATGTATTCGCGTGAATAAGTATAGCATCAAATTAATCGTTTATTTATTTATAATTTGGTTGGCAAAATTTAATAATCAAGAAGAGATTTTCTTGTCTTATACTTTTATAATATAGCTAGCTGGGTTCCCGTGCTTGTGATTGTGTTTTGGTGTTGTGAGGTGATAGGTTTATTAGTTAACGTCAAAATCATGTCCATATAGAACGACTGTATCTAGAGATATTGTGATTAGTCGTTAGTTTGTCAGTGGTTTTGGGATTTTATATTTATACGAGCCCTTAGATCTGAGGAAACGGACTTGATTTTATAATTAGAGATAAAAGTAAAATTAAGTAAATTAATTTAGATAAGTTATTGTATCTATTAGAAGATCAACAAATCAAAACAAACATTTTTTTTATTGGAATAAATGTTTGATATGGCCTTAGCCATATCAAATCATTTCGAAGTGCGTAGTCGTTGTCGTCGGGACACTATATTCGATTATATAAATGATTCAGGAGTTATAATGATGTTCCTTAAGGATGACACAACTAAATTAAAAATTAATAAGTTATAATAAATAATTACTTGTTAAAATTGTTATTTTTTAACAAGTGTCAAAGTCTAACATATTGAATGACTTTAACTAGTTAGTTAACTAGCTAATGTTAACTAGTGTGTCAAACAACTGGTGGTAGAGTAGTACAAGCACTAAGTACTACTTTTGTACAAACACTAAGGTATAAGTGTTTGTAAGTTGTTCGTGACGTAAAAAAGTGGTGGTAGAACTTAACAGCTTTTACAGAAAAACAAAAACAAACAGCTTACACTACAGTTATACTAACAGATTATATTAACAATATTTTGTGCGTTTACAAACCACAATATATACTTTAATAGCCCTGATGAACTATTGACATTTGCTAATAAACTAATTAATTAGTGTTATCCCTACATTTATTTAGATACTAAATATGCTTGTCTTGTAAGGTACTTATAATAAATCAACGTATATAAGGAACCCTAAACTTTTGAAGCCGGCTTCTTATGTTTATATTAATAATTATTTTGTAAATCCACATCCGTATTTCTTTAAAATTGTATTTCCATACGAAGTTATAATTAATTTTCCCATATCTTTGTCTCCCTCTATTCTTTATTATCGTGTATGTGTGATGTAATTACTTTTTTAGAGACGCTGGTAAAACAGAGATGTATTTCTTATTTGTTAAAGTAATTTGTAAGAAAGTTTCCAATCAATAAATCAATAAAAGTTCTTTTTTTATAAATATTATTTTATATTTGATCGAAACTAAAACTAAAATAAATGAATCATATTTAAGCACACAAAACATTTTATAATTATAAATATTTCTCTGCAATCTTGTTAAAGATGATAATAACATAAGCTAGTAATATTTATTACAAACACTAATTGTTTCAGTCTTGTTATTTTTCAAACTTACACCCTATAGCTTTTACGTAGGCAGTAAGAGAGCATATATGCCTTAGATGCTAATTTAGATAATTGTTGTAATATTTAACCGATTGTCCTTTCTATAATCGAAGCAAGATAACGCCTTTGCGCAGGTGTAAACCAATTGATTGTAACTTTTGATTAATATTTAGGAAAGAGATTATAATTAAATAAAGGATTACTTTAAGTATCTAATAACAAATCACTTGCATGTATGTCGTTCAAACTCAAACCAGTCTTATTTAGCATGCATCTCAAGGATTCGAAATTATGTAGGTGTTTAGGAAACAGCAGAGCCGTGTGACTATTAATAATGCAATCAATGAACAATATAAATAAATGAACCAAGAACTAAATACAAAGAGAAGACAATGCAAGGTTTCTTACTGAGTTACCAAACAAAAATCATCTTGCCTTATTCAATATTATGAGTTATAGTATTATGCACTATTCGAAATCACATTGACATTTTTAAAAATTATATTATTTAACATTTAAATTTTATTGCTTAATGAGTATTTTAGCAATTAACAAAAATAATATCGAAGAAAGTAACAATTTAGATAACGGCTAATCACCAAATTCGTATTCAAACTTAGTACGAATTCCATCTTTTTTATTTCAAATTTATTATTTAAAAGTAACTTATGATACATTTATATGACAAACACGTACAAAATATCAATAGAATGAAGAATGAACATTGTCAAAGTTTTTATTAATTAAAAAAATCCCTAATATTTCATAAGTTTGATTTCACGTCTCAATATAATGTTTTAAGAACGAAGACAATACAAACCATAAATATCGATTTATTTTAATTTTTGTCGTATTGTTCCTGTTATATATATTTTTTTTTTTTTAATTTTCAAATAATTAACATAAAATCAGATTTTGTAAAATCTTGTATTGGCTTGTAACCTCTGCGAACACAGTCATATATAGATATATGTGTGTGTGTGTTTAAGCGTGCACATCAATATTCTTGTCTTGAATTCTATGTCCTTTTCTCTTAATCCCATATTTTTTACAAATGTCATTTCAAAATGTAGAATTATTCATACGAAGGACTATTATTTTGAGTGATGTATATTTTTCGTCTTCTAATTTTATTAAAGACTAGGGTCCTTTAATTTGGAATCTCGGAGCTTTTATATTTTAAGTAATGTGTTTACTGCTTGCTACATTAATATCGGGCCACGGATTCGAACGTGATTATGGTGCTTAAACAGTTTTTCCGAAGGAGTAACACTCCAGCTCCGTATGGAATTTATTTATTCCGAACGCGTTGTTTAACATGGACTGAAAAACACCGATTGTTCGACACAACTGTCGTGGTTTTACGAGCTTTAACCCTTTCATTTTGTTTAAACGCGCTCGTGTCAGACCTCCTATTAATTTAATTGACATTTAGACGGCATAATTACGACCACACTCGAAGTTTTTAGATGAAAAAAACGACTAAATTTTAACACCCGCCCTATCTGAAGGACTTCAGATGAGCGATGAGAGGTAATTTTTTAAATAACTATTACTTTTCCCTATGTGTTTATATAAGTTGAAGATATAACTTAAGAGTGCACATTTTTTGGCGTGGGTTCTTCAAAAGCTACTTGTTATGTTGCAACTTTAGCTTCAGACACCACCTACGATTTTTTCTATCTCTTTTGATTATTATTATTTCATAAAGATCTTGCCATTGTAGGAAGCTATTATTTATTTAATCAAAAATTCAATCTCTTATAGAGAATGACGTTTAACATTATTTTTCCTTTAAATAAATTTACCGCGAACTTAATTCCGTCTCAAGGACGTCCGAAATGTTTTGGTTAGTTCAGGTAGGCTGAAAATGGATATCCTGCCATTTGATGATTCGATGAGAGACTTAACTCCTGGATATTGCGAGAATTCTTACAAATAACACGTTTTTTATCTTAATAATCCACTTCTTTAGAAAAAAACATCTCGTCTAACCACTTATCCTTTAAAAAAATCCTTTTTTACTTTCACATAGGCCTTATATATATTTTTTTTTAAATGTCCTTTTAATTGTCCTGGAGCAAATGAGAAAATTCAATTTAGTTCCATTTTTTGAAAACTTATATTTCAGATGGTTTTAAAATCGATTAGATGTTATTAAATAAATATTCATCCAAGGTTTACTCTGTGCTTTGTGATTTCGTTATAGGTTATTAAATACTAAAGAAAAAGAGCTTTAAATAGGAACTGGGTACTTTTTACTACGTTTTTATTAACTTGGTTTCTTGTTTGTTTGTTTGTTTGTTTGTTTGTCCGGTACAAATCTTGCAATCGAATTTTAAGTAACACACTTTTCACACTAATGATCTCATCGAGTAGATGAGTAAAGTGGTCGGATAACCCCTGTCCTGTAATGGCCTGAGCGTCGAACGGGACTAAAACCCCAAAGAAAAAAAAACAAAAAAAAAAAAAAAAAACTAACTAACATCCAGAGTAGCTAGACATTTGAAACTTTCAGAACAGCTCAGAACACGATGACAATGCATTATTTTAATACTTTTAGTCATTTTTCAGCAGAATTTAATTCGTTTTCAGCAAATTTGCTGAATGAAAAGTTAGTTTATTTTTTTTGTCATATCCCATAATATTTACAATCTTCATTTTGACAGGTTTCAGATTTATGATTTTTATAAATATGGGATAAACATTAAATGACAGCAAAACAGGAAATATATCAATTACCTATATTATTTCAAATATATCGATGGCACGGTTTAAGAAAATTTAAAAACGTACTATATAAAAAGTTCTTTTTATCTTGCAATTATTACTACGTTTTTATTAACTTGGTTTCTTGTTTGTCCGGTACAAATCTTGCAATCGATTTATAACTAACTTCCCGAGTAGCTAGACATTTGAAACTTTTAGAATAGCTCAGAACACGATGACAATGCATTATTTTAATACTTTTAGCCATCTTTCAGCAGAATTTAATTAGTTTTCAGCAAATTTTGCTGTATGGAAAGTTAGTTCGGAAAAAATGCGCAAATTATTTTATTTGTTTTGACATGAGCCATGTTTACGATCTTCATTTTGACGGGTTTCAAATGTATGATTTATGACAGAAAATTTAAAAACGTAGTATATAAAAAGTTATTTTTATCTTGTAATTATTTACTTTAGCACACCCCTATATCCCTTTGTAATAATAGTTATTTAGACAAAGGAACATTATACAGAGTAACATATATTTCTTAGCCTAGATTACTATTAGGACGAAGGGATATTTATTCCAATGTACCTTGGGACAAAGGAATGCCACATTTGTGTATAATATAATTGTGATCATATCCCTTAGTGCCTTAGTCTAATCGACTATTAAGATAAAGGAATATTAATGATAAAACTGCCCCAGGAGTCTCAATGTCTTGGGGAGACAAACTCATAAACCTTTGAGATTTTTGTAGGGTGGACTATTGTTTAGAACCAAGGGGGGTGTTAAAGTAAAAAAGTGCCAGGAACTTGAGGACTTTTTAGGGTTTCGTAGATACTTTTCGAAACCCTTATGCCGAGAATGATGATTCCGTCTGGCCGTCGCTCTTTCGTTCACAGCTCCTGAATGTTTAGCTAATGAGCAGAAATTTAAAACGCTGGCGCAACTTTTTTACCCAACCATATGTGCATGCGCATTTCACAAAAATGTAGTTAAAAAAAAAAAAAATTCTTTTAATTGTAAGGGGGATATCAAATGAAAGCTGTTTATAATATACGCTACAAATATATATACATAAGCTTTTTTAAATTTGTCATTCTTTAGCTGTTTTATGAGTTTAAATATACCCAAAAAATCCTTTTTTTTTGGTAAAAAAAAAATGTAATTTACCTTATCGTTATTATTGATAAAAAACAGTATGACCCCACGGGGGATCGAACCAGAGACCCCTGAGATCGAAAAAGAATCATAATAATTATATAACGGGTATGTTTATAATCATCTACGAAACCCTCGAAAGTACTTGGACACAAGTACTTCACTGTGATTTTTACTTTCTCATAGAAAGAGAAAGTATTGTAATGTCGCAAAAATTCTATTTTGTGCTTTTCATGGATTTACACGTTTTGCGTCCAAAAAAGTGGTTTTTAAATAATGACTGTCAGTAGTCTGTCTGTGCAGACCCTGGATCCTAAACTACTGGGACTTTTGATTAAAAAATTCAAAAAATCTAACGATATATGCATTTTCCCGGGAAACTCTAGTTCCTGAGAAAATAGCTTAAACAGGGACGACGAGGCTGGGTTTGATTCTCCACAGAGAAGATGTTATTTTCAAGAAACATTTTGATAAAATGTTTAACAATAATTAAATGTACCAAAGAAAACTAATAAATAGAAAACACTTGGCTAAGTAATTATGTGTTACTGTTTGTACTGTGTTACTCGTGTATGTGAAAATTTGTCGAAGATTGTCTCTGACCTTTTTTTTTGTCTTCAGACCTTTTATATATATATACAGGCTGACTGGCGATAAAGTTTGGAAAAGATATAGGGCGATAGTACACCTCATGCGGAACAAAAATTACTATATATACCATAGGTCAATTCTTAACCGTTCACCCACTAGGTCAAAATTAGTGAATTTTCAAGAGGTGTCGTCCTTGCCTCATAAATCGAATTGTTGCTCCTAAAATATGAATGCTAGAATAATAATATTATTATTGCTGGAAAGCTTAGAAAATTTCCTAAAAGAAAAGTAATCCTAATTCTTTTAATTCAGATTAGCATTTGCTGAGTATTCATATTTATCGAAATTATTGAGAATTGTTGTATTATTTTTATTTTTTTGGTGGTGGCAAAACTTAATAACCAGTGTAGCTGCATAAAGTACACTTTCTGGAAAACTTCCTCATTTACATACCTTTCAAAAAGTATTCATAACTTTACCCATTTATTTGGCCATATTTTGAGTAATAACCGATGGAAGTTAGAAAAATGATTGTAAATTCCAGAAAAATACGAAGTTTAAAAAAAATTTAAACTTTGAGTGACCGCCATTTTGGAACGGTAGAAGATAGAAAGCTCAAGTTTGCGG
>KZ651142.1:380733-394513 GCA_001010745.2 Gerris buenoi | reverse complement strand
CCCCCCCCCCCCCCCAAGGAATTGAACCAGGGAAATTTACTCTACTCTTCTTACTATACACTATTGTTTATTTTTTATTTTCATGTAGGGCGGGATGGGGGAATACTAAAATTTTATTTCAGCATATAATAGCGTCGTAGGATATGCCTAATAATCTACGAAACCCTAAAATGTATTTGAACAGACTAAGTCCATTGGAAACCTATGCATTTGGCAAATAATAATAAGTTAGTTCCGAAAGTAGGTAAGACTTTTTTCTATTCTTTCCTGAACATAATTATTTTATTAAGCATGTTGGAATTAGGTCTTTATAATAAATATTGAAGGTATAAGTATTACCTCATAATTAGGAGCTAATATCAAAGCTGTAAAGAGACGTCCATATTTAAACATTATTTATAGAAAAAAATGTATATTAAAAACCAATGAATGGTTTTTATATACTTAATCGATATAATTATAGAGACCATTTATTAAGTTTTGATGCTTCAATATATTTGATGTTTCTGATGAAGTTTGTAAAGCGTGATCTAATATTAGCATGACTAAACAATATAATTAAATATTTGTGTTTAATAACAGCTCTATTTGATCCGATGCAAATTTTAGACAGGTAAGAAGAAAAGAGACAAGTCTAGCCCAGGAGTTTAATTACTTGTGACACGCAACTGTAGGATATTTAATTATCAACTTCTAAACAAATTATATTTTTCTACCTAAAGTCAATTCCAATTTTAATTCTTAATATAATAGTAAAAGAAAAATCCCTTTTAAATGATACGACTCTACAAATTCTTGAGTTATAAATTAATGAATTCGTTTATTTTCAACTTTCATATAATCATTATAAAATTGTGTACGTGATTTAATAAAGTGTTTCGAAAATATTAATTTTTTAGTCGTAGAATTGATTATTGTTTAGCTTGACGAATCGTTGAAATTGCTATTTTTTTTTATTTCTGAGATAAGGAATAACAAAAATAATTTCAATTAACTTATTGAATAAAACATCTTCGATATATTAATTACTTATCTTTCTTTTAAAAATTATATATGTTGATAATTTTTCATTAAAATTTCTTTGAAAAATAGCTTCACCATAATTTAATAAGGGCACATAGATATACCTCCAACGTGGGTTCGAAGAAGAATACAAAGAAAAATCATACCCCGATGCTAATTCAAGATATTAATTTTAGCTTAAAATTTGGGGGTGCTATACCCCCCCCCCCCCCAATACTTTTAAATAACTCTATTAAACACATTTCTCAAAAAGAGTTCCCATTTCTATTTTGTAGTCTATTTAAATACGAACCTATAACTCATAATATAATCAACATAACTCATCTCTAGTTTCTGGGATATTCCTAAAAAATTATCTGCCAATAAACGTGAAATATAGCTTCCTCAAGTACATGTACTTAAATTGTGTTTTGTTTTTACGACCCATTTTTATCTAATTTACAGGGTGTGGCAGTGAAACTTTTTCCGAAGGCGAAACCATTCAATATAAAATGATTTTGCTTACGAGCGTACTGAAGGTAACGGAAGCATTGTGATTGTTCTAAAGAACGAGAATTCTTTATGCCTTCAAATCGAAATATTCCAAGACAGAAATCCGTTTCAGACATTAGAGAATATTTTTGGTCCTGTGTATATGGGATGGGCCTGTTGGTCTGTTCAACACTATCTAATCCACCGTGCCTAAGTAACTGCTAGAAATGTCGATGATTCGTCCATCCCTCCCCCCTTATCATTTCTTTTTCTGCCTCATCCTCGCAAAAAAAGTACTCTTCAGATTTTAAAGAAATCTGGTAAGAAAACAAAAGAATTTTGAGAAATTTTAAAAAAGGGGCAAACTTAAATAGGTTAGGACGTGAGGCAGCTATGTATCACACTAATTGGAAGGCTATTTTTTTTTTTTTTGGCTAGTAATATAACATAGGAAGTTTCAGATTTGTAAAACTGGACGTTTTTGTAATTAATAAACGCCCCACAACCCTTGAATCTTTGAAGAACATAATTCGAACATAACCAGCATACTAGTTCCTTGCTGAAAACAATTCACTTCACAGACAATTCAGAAATCAGTAAAATCAATGCATCGACATCAACTGTGGTCATTAGTCGTCCTGAGTGTCACGCTCTTCTCGTCCTCAGGACATGACACCCAAAGAAGTATCCCTTCCAAAGTCGAA
This sequence comes from Gerris buenoi, assembly GCA_001010745.2. NCBI lineage: Eukaryota > Metazoa > Arthropoda > Insecta > Hemiptera > Gerridae > Gerris > Gerris buenoi. The sequence goes on along the minus strand of KZ651142.1, from coordinate 392,315 downwards.
GCATCTCAACACGTCGACTACCTCGAGCTCTTTTACGTTAGGCTAATTACTATGATAATAGGTTAGGTAAAATTTACTCTTAATCTTAAATATTTAGGTTTAGGAACTGGTATCGCTACCACTCTCCTCAGTTATTTTCTTCCGTCTGGCAGGAGAAGTGGGTTCCTTTGTTGATTTAACCACCAGAGGCCAAAATGCTCTGTGATACTGGGATTAGGTTTGCCTCTGGTATGAGATTATCATAAAATATTAGTAATAGGTATACCTTTTTCATCGTTAGTTACTTTAGATTAGGACTGTCTCTATATTACCATCTTCCCTCTACTTTTAAGATCCACCATATTGATTCAAGATAGTGGTAATCTATATTAAGAATTATGACGATATTTCAAGAATCAATTGCACTAGAAACTTGATATTTGGAAGTTAGATTCTTTTTGTGATATTAACAAAGTTTATGAAAAGATTTACCAATTTGATCCAAGATGGAGGCCATATACGTATTTAAAGCTGTCTCCCCATTAGGGAGACCCTCTTAGAGGGTCCTGGGTCTGGGTGGATCGGAGGCTAAAGCGCTCGGAGGCTAAGGCAACTTAAGCAGCCTCGAGCAGGGTCAGAAGTCTCCCTCACTATATTTATCACCATTTCATCGCTAAAATAAAATAACTGTTTTTGTGTATGATAATTTCTAAAATAATATTGATGTCTGCCAAGATACCATTTTTTTTAAATTTTATCCTTAAGGGGGTGTACAGCGGAAAAGTAAAAAAGAATGTGAGCCCTGATTGATATTCTGAAATTTGGAACTTAATTCTTTGGAAAGGGATCTCTGTAGGATTTCAGCGTATATTGCATAAAAATTATACAAGATAATCTTAATTAAAACCCAGAGATGTGATAAGGCACCAGAGGGAGTAAAAATAACTTAGATTGGTAATTTATAAACTAATATAGGTTAAAAAAAAAAAAAAAAATACTTAATCAAAAAACATTCCACAATGAATACAGCACAGAATATTTCATAAATTTGAAGTATTTTGTACAAAAAAATTTAATGTTGCATAATAACTATGTATTTACTTGTGTAGTTATTTAATGCATCAAATAATTTTAAAAGTATGCATGAAAGTGCAACTTGGTAATTTTTCACAATTACCAACTCCTATAAAAAATAACCTGCTCTAATAAAAGTGCTATAGGTCTTAAACAAGCACCAGCTTTTACATACTAACCTGGCATACTTGCGCGTACCTAAATGCTATATAAATGCCTATATTTACATGTTAATATTATTAATAATTATTTTTTTATATTTAAATATTTTTCAATTAATGAATGGAAGATGAAATGTCTTAAAGATTCTTACTGAAGTAAAATTAGAGTCAAATACATCTGTACTTTTTATTCAATTGTACTCTTGGTACAAACCCCACACATATCCGGTCATTGAAAGCCCGTGGTGCACATAATGCACAAAGTTGTCGTTAGAAGCATTCCACAACGATCCGTCTTCCATTACTAACTTAAGCGTTGTAAAGCCTAGCCATTATTACTTATTGGTTAAGATAAGGCTATAATTTATTATGCCCATTTTATCTATTCATTTTAATATGAGTTTTTATCCTTATTTCTGTTGGTCTTCTGCAAAAACCTATTTCACCAGAACATTTACGACGAATGTTTATTTGCATTAAAAAATATCATTGTAATTGAATTTTATTGTGAAGATAAGTAATTTAAATCTAAATATCAAATGCTCGTAAACATATTTATATTGTCAAGTTATACTTGAACTTGAGTAACGCGGGGTTAAGTGTTTTTCTTCTTTTTTAATATTTAAGGTATAAATTAATATACAAAAAAGTATAAAATCCGGACTATAACGCTGCATTAGTGTTAATTATTACCTATTGTAAAATTTCACAATAATATTATAATCGATTTAAAACCTACATCCAAAAATAACTACAAATATACATCCAGAATTTCAGTGTGAGGTTTTGGTGCGCCTACAGTGGACTACATTGCTTGAACTCGAACTACAGATCCCTTGGGTTTGTGTAGTATTTCTTTAATAACCAAGATAGCTACTCCATTGCAGCAGCGAGAATTGATTTTATTCTTCTGGCTTTCTCCCCCGTTTTAGATAATATTAATTCTTAACTTATTTATTTAGCAGTTATAGTACAATTAAAGTAAATTATCCACGTCAATTTAAATTTCTATTCATAATACAAAATTAATATACTTGTAAAGACAACCTGGTTTTTCTAAAACAAGGCTATTAAACTGGTTTGTTTCTTTACAGAAACGTTGACAATCTGATTTGCATTTAACTAAAAGATAAGAGAGAAAAAAGGCACGAGATTACAGTTTTACTTGATTACTTGAAATGGTTTGAAATTGAGTTAAAAGTTAAAACTTGTTGCCTTTATAATGTATTACGTGAATTAAATGATAATTTTAAGGAATAAGGTCGGGCTGGTAACGCAAAGCGCAGCACCTCGCACACAGAGCACATGAATCATTTAAATCAGAGTTGTAGTCCTTGGCTCGCCCTCTCATTCATTCATTAGTACACTCCCCATTCATGATTTGCCAATGTCCATTCATAAAGTCGACAGAGAGAGAGGGAGAGAAAAACCTCGCTCCGCTTCCGCAACGTCAAAACTCATTTGCATAGTGGGATTATATTATTTAAATATCAGGGGCCAGTGTGAGATAAGAAGTGGACGCACTTGTTAGCAGTGGCGCCTCTAGGACAGGCTCCAAGACAAGAGGACGGCCCATTAGAATGTGTAGGCGCCGCGTCGCCCTAACAACCTTAATTTCATTCTAATAAGATGAAGCTTTAAACCACTTATGAATATAATCCCGACCTGTTATAGTTAAGCTTGCCAATATTTGTACAGATGCATACATGCTTATGAACGCCTTGATCTAATCAAGAATGGATTAATTTTCTGACAACCTATTGCTTAATATTAAAATTTAAGTAAATGTGTTATTCTTATAAAAGTAAAATACAAATATCAAAATATCATATTGATACTCGATTAGCTTTACAAATAAAATATAATTGTTTAGTTTACAGTTGAGTTTAGCCCAGTAAAAGTGCGGCGTTTGCACTGCTGCTCTACTTAGCGATGATAGATGTAACTCTTGATATTTAGTTACTGTCAATAAAATATATATATAAATATATGAACAGAATGAATTTTAAAAGTAAAATTAAATCCAATTACTCTGATTATTGGTCATAAGGTGGCCCTTAAAACTCGTTAGGAATGGTTTTTACTGACATATAGGCAATAAATTAGCAACATATAGAATAATATCCTATCAAAGGAGGAAGAGTTAATTCAGCTAAGCATTAATATTATCTAAAACGGGGGAGGGAGCCAGAAGAATAAAATCTATCCTCGCTGCTGCAATGGAGTAGCTATTTTGGCTGTTAAAGAATTACTACACAAACCCAAGGGATCTGTAGTTTAAGTTCAAGCAATGTAGTCCACTACAACGGAGTAGCCACCTCAGTAGTTTAAGCACTACGGTATAAACCCAAGGGATCTGTAGTTCGAGTTTAAGCAATGTAGTCCACTACAACGGAGTAGCCACCTCAGTAGTTTAAGCACTACGGTATAGACTCAAGGGATCTGTAGTTCCATTTTAAGCATTGGGGTGCATATTCACAACACTCACCATCTACATAGTGAAATGAATATTTAAGGTTTAGTGTGACATAAAATAATCTTTTAGCCAACGTTTGTAATTGATTACTGTTTACATTGTCATACTGAGTGTAGCGATTGCTGGTAGTTCTTCTCGAAAAAAGTATGGAAAGAGTTGAGAATCGAAGTTTAAGATAAAATATACAATCTTCGTTTACAGGTACAGAAAATAAAGGTGCTTATAAAACTGCTATGTCAATAGTCGTATAATATATACAGCTGCCGTTATTCTCACCTTCCTTAAAATTGACATAAGCCAATTCGCAGGTGAATTTTTCTAAGAGAGATGCGCATAGCGGAGAGGCGGCAAGTCTTTGGTTGGATTGTTTGACTAGCTCAACACTGGAGGCACGCAGTTTGATCTATTCATCAGCCTTGGCACGCCTAACTAATAGCTCCTACTTTCCAGTCTCTCCTCTCAGTCTTTTTTAACTTCTTTACTTTGTATTACGATTTATTGGAAAAATTATTTTGTTGTTTTTAGAAGTGTATACTTTTTTGTTGTAGGTTATTTGAAGTTTCGAGTAAATGGCTACCAATTTATCAAGTAAACTACCAAACTTTTCAATGATGTCTTACCCTTAATAGGAGGGGTGCTAAGATTACTTTTTCCTTGGTACTTAATACGTCTCTATAAAAAGCTTCTTCAGCAACAATTTCGTCTATAGTAACACAAATTGAAAGCTATACAAAATGTTTATTAATAATGTACATTTTGTGTAAGTTATTTTTTAAGTTAAGCCTCGTTCACACGATGACACTAAATGACGTGACATTCAATGCCGCGGCATTAGTGTCGCCGAGTGTCGTTGTATGAACAGTAGATGTCATGACACTAAACGCACTATAACTAAGATGCTAAGTGTCAAGCAGTGTCACGGCATTAAATGAAGAGACATTAGTGTCATCGTGTGAACGAGGCTTTAAAGAAATTATTCATTCAATCTGATTACTGCCCTTATTATTTAAAGATTGTATTTATTATCTATCTATATTTAAAAAAGTTTTGCAAACAAACAAATGTATCAAATTTTAAAATGCCAAATTGTACGAAAGTTCAAGGGCAGCGGCCGCTTAGTATAATAAAAATATTTTTTAATAAAAAAAAAGTGCATATAAAGTCGGGGAAAAATCTATATGCTTACGTAGAAATTGAAATTTTAATGTGCAGTGTTATAAGAAAGCTATTGATTTCTGAGCGGAAAAAATAAGCTTTATCAAAGGTTGTTAAACTGACGATTAAATAAATATTATTTTTACGATTTGCACTTGCACCTACAACAATGAGCTGATCGTGTAGTATATTGGTATGGACAAGGAGGAAAAAAATTATGGAATGTAACTTATATTCTTAAAATAAATAGACATACACGCCTTCTTGGGTGTATATGACCTAGTTGTCTGACACCCTAATAAAACAATAAATAAAGAAACATACACACCTTCACATGAAAAACTTCCGGCTTAGGCGGTATAATCATTAACAATAAATAAATTGTTTAATCACTAATGTTTAAAGACCGAAAACGCCCACTTTTTTGTTTAAAGATACATTAGTTGTTTTATTACAATGAGTAGCTAATCTTATTTGCTCCATGAGTTATATTTAAGCTATGAAATGAAATATAGTTCGTCTATGTCACTTATAATATATTTAAGATGCGTGAGTATTATCATGACTTGCCACCAATGTTCAATTAATAAAAAAAGGCGTAGGTAATTAATGACTTCACCTATCTGAAAATCATTGGATTAATTAAATATATAAATTTGCATATAACTAATAGCTACAGACTCTCTCCACGGTTAAATAAATAAACAATTTTTGTCATTTTAAAACTAAATAAAAATATGCGTTAACTAGATAGTTAAAATAAAAATCATGGCGGCAGCCATAATTTTTCTAAAGATATAAAAAATACCCTGCATCAACATCTAATCATTATAATTGTTTAGCTTTATTTTCACTCATATAAAATTATAATCAGCGGGGTCATCGAATTCTCGTGGTGTTTTTCAAACGAAGACGCACCCCACAACACAGGTCTAAGTAAGTCGTGCCTTTTCCAGAAAGAAACAAGTTTGCAACATTTAATATTCAGACTGTGCGCCACTAGAAGAAGATAACTTCTTGATGACACTTAACCTGACAAGTTTAAGACCCCTCTCTAAGAATTCTCCACATATCCAACTCCTTAAGCATTCACAACTAATGCTGACAGTAAATTAATTCTAAGGCATTCTGCAGAGAAAGTATTACTAGGAGAGTTTATTATAAACGCTAAAATATTTAACCGTTAGACTTAACTTCTTTCTTGGACATTTTTTATTGCTCTTATATACTCGAACATGGCTCATGGCAATTTTTGGTCGAACAACTTTGTGGTAAAATGATTCATAATACATTCATTTAGATTAGTAAACTCATAGGAAAATGTGAGCATTTATAATTAACATATTTTTATGAAAAGGGGTTTCAAATAATCGATTGCTCTTGCCTCGAAAAGAACTGCATTTATCTTTATCGATTCCTTTCTAAAATACGTGTAATGTAATTCTCTTATTGAATCGAATTATATCTTCCTCTGTTCTTAACGATAACCAAGTCCCAAATTAAGCTTTCAATTTTTCCACAAGTCTTAGTAATCGACATTTTCGATAATAGAACTAGACCGAGAACTAACGCTTATAATTATAAAGTACCCAATTAGGACCGAAAACGCCTATTTTTATTGTTTGAAGAAGCATTAATAATTTTGTTTTATTATAATGAAGAGCTAATCTAATTTGCTTCATGAGTTATATTTATGCTGAGAAAGGAAATATAGTTCGTCTAGATCACTTATAATATATTTAAAACGCGTGGTTACAAACGCGTTGTTATTATAACAACAGAAGAAATTATTCTCCAGTATAGCTTAGTTGGTCAGAGCGCATCTGCACTGGCTAATTATAACTGTTAATATGTGATTATTTGTTATACCTTTACCATGATATTGTAGATGGTTGGCTTTATGATGGCAATTTTAGGATTGTATGTTGAGGTGATTTAATAGTTTATGGGGATTATTTAGTTTGTTGGTTTGTCTGCTAGAAAGTGCAACAGTAAATGAATCAGGTTAATGATGGTAAGGGTGATGTCATCCAGAAAAGTGCCCACGGATTCACCAGCAACAATAGCCCCAGCGGTTTCTATACGCTCAACCCCTTAATTAAATATTAATCCATTTATCAAACATCAAAGAATAATGGAAACAGCGTAAAAATTGAAATAAATAGAGGTGGGGGTTAATTGCTTTTCAAAGACCTCCAAATATGAAAACTGAATAAAGACGTAGCCTCTTTTATGATTCCACAAGGTTTATAAATAATGAATATTGTGGCAGGATACTCATTCTCTGACCTCGGACATTTTAAAACCAAGTGCAGCTCATAAAAGAGATTTTGCTGCCAGAATATGATGTTGTGACATCATACCTGTATATTTGTTTGCATTCATTTGAATATATTAAAATACATATATAACAACATACGATTCTATTATGTGTACGGTCTTTCTACCATGAAATCTGCACCTAGGGATTCTTAAAAATATAATGTTTTGTAAAGTTAGCCGGACGGTCTTATAGGTGACATTCTTCATATTGTCAGAGAACGTATGAAAAATTATGATTTTGCCCTATTCATACGACACGGCGAACCTTAATCTATATAAATACAGTGATATTCATCTCTTCCGTATATTGTGAAGAGGAAATTTAATTAATGATGTTCCTTTATCTGAATAGCTTTTATAAATAAAACCGTTTCGAAACGGGATCATCAGAATTAATTTAATGTCAGTCGGAGTGACGTGTTAAAAATTTTAGACAATGCCTATTCGAAAAGGCCTTCATAACTCAAATTGAAAAATATATTCAGTGCTTATATTTTATAATTTTTATTGATAAAGGAGTTCTGGTTCCACTTGCAAATCATATGTTCAGTCCGAATCAAAATTAAGATATATCATTCATTGCAGAACAAAATATTATATAAGGTAAGACAACTAAAACAGTAGAGCATTCAAAAGGATATCATGCATATATTACTGTTCAGTTTAACACCAGTAGAACACTTAAGTTGTAACACCTCACTCATTTAACACAAGTTGTAAAGTAAACAGATAAAGTCAGTATAAAATAATATTATGTGCAGTTGTTATTTTTATAATTACGTCATTTGTGCTTATTTCTTCGTTCTTAGCGTGGGATGCTTTTCTTCTCCAACTAATCTTTACTTTACCTTTTGTAACATTTAGGCCATATTATTTAATATACTGCTACGGTGCTATTAATAGTAGATTTGTTGTGTATTCATTTAGAGCAATAATTTAATCGTTTAAATTAATAATAAAAGATATAATTTACTTCCTGTTTTAAAATAGACCTTTTTTTGTTTTTTATAACATGCATTCCTATTAGAAATTGTTTTATTGCTGATAATTGTGACAGCTATTACTGTAAAAGAGCTATAAAAGTAATTACAGTAGAGTTTATTTGTCATGCATATATTCTCTGATGAAGAGTTAAACATTTTGTTTTTGTTATATTCACACTGGCAAATGATATCAAAATTGCCATTTAAAGAAAAATTAAATGATCTCACAGATCTATTTGTTTACCATTTTGTAAGGAGCATTTACATAAACTCAGAAAGTACATAGAAAATAGATTTAGAGCTAGTTCAGGGGTAATTTTGACTGAATACTTCTTTGATACACGTGACCCAACTGAATTTTATTTTTCAGACTATGATTATTTGATAAACAATAGTTTAATAAATCATACTAATTAAATCAATATCCATTGACTATCAGTGCCAAAATCTGCCAAAAAACTTCTATAGGAGATAGCATGCATAAAAGTGTCTGAAGAACATCAAGCTATGATTTTGTATTTATTAAGTTAATATATTTTGGTGCCCTTTAAGAGTATGTGGTAGGCTAATTTTGTCAGCATTACATAGGTTGACCATAGGCTGTTAAAAAGAACAAAGGGGTGGAGAGCTGTTATGTCCTATCCATTTTGGTGGACAATGAGATTTTGATGATCTTGAGTATCAAATTAGTTAGTAGACCCCAAATACCAAGTTGATGTTAGTTTGCCACTTGGTAGGCTTTGGTAGACTTGGTTTATTCCTCTCAAAGTTCCAATTTTATTTCTCTCCCATAGCAAGTGACAAACTAAAAACAACTTGACTTTTGGTCTGTTAACTAATTTTATCTACGATTGGTACGAAATATAAACATTGTATCTCTGTTTAGATGCGTAGAAAGTGATTCTTTACGTACTTGTATTCATTGCACACGCGCGTCTCATAATTATGAAGAATTTTTTCTGTATGTAGATAAAGTACAGTACGCAACTCGTGCGAAAACTGCATTTTGCATTGCTTGTGTGGTTTTACTACCCTCGCTGTCGCTCGGGTGCAAACTCCACACTCGCATACAAAATTCTATTTTCCGCACTCGACGCGTAATGTACTATTGTACTCAGGATCATGAAAATCACATTTTCCGCCAAAATGGATGGGACATGGCCGCTCTCCACCGATTTTTTTTTTTTTTAACATCCTATGGCCAAGCTATAGCAGACGAACTTAGCCGATCACATATTCTTAAAGGGGACCAAAAGATTAACTTATTCACAAATGTCAGTGCAAAAGTGATAACTAGATACTTTATCTCCTGGACTATATTTAATATTTTAATAATATTTAATTTAATTTTTGGAGCCTGATTACTTTGGCTGACTAATTTTAAAGTTTTAGTTAAATACACATTAAAACTTGTATACATGGTTGAATGGGTATCACATTAAAACATCGTATCGAATGGGTTCTTAATTGGTGTTGCACTACTGAGCCTAATCTAATTAACATATTTTAAATGGTAAAGTTGCAAAGAAATTTAGTTTGTTAATGTAGTTAAATAATAATATCTGCAAGTTACAATCTACAAACAAGATCTATCAACCATCGTTATTTAAATTTTAGTTTTATTAAGTCTTTGAAAAATTAATAAATATCAATTAAATTAATAAACAAACATAAATTAAAATTAATAAGCATAAATTATACATATATATGAATTATTAATACAACAAACATTACATAAATTGTAGTATCTTTATGAAATTTTTAATATTTTAATGCATTTATAATATTTACATATCCTGATCTTTTCATGCTTGTAAGAATTTTCAACCTACACCGTTATTTTATAAGGAAGTAAAACCTATACTAGTTTAGGGTAAAAGTGGAGGGTAGGCCAAGATGAAGAGGAAAGTGGTAGTAAAGTTAAGAGAGTATCTGGTAGCTATTAGGGTAAAGGGAGCGGAAGAAGTACTCCCACGTGCTGCTTAGCCAGGCGCCCCATGCTTTAGCATTCAACGCCTACCTGCTCCTTTCCTAGCAACCTTCACTTTCTGTCTCCATCATCCACCAGTACTCTACACATCGACACGTCTCATCCGGCCATCAACTTGCTCACTACCTGACTCAACCCATTCATGGAATTGCTCTGACTATCAAAGTCTCCGAATACTTCCGGAAAAATGAAGCTAAGGGGCTATTCCGGCGCTTATTCTGCATCTTTAACGGTTGGTTAAATATGAAACAGAATTGAATCTCATATCTCCTTTTACTTTCTCATACTATGTTGTACAAATGCATAAAAAACTATTTTAAGACAAGAATATTCAATTTTGAAATTGTGTAAGGTCCTTTAAGACAATAAGAGAGTTTATAAATAATGTCTGACTGTGGTCCGTGCAAAAAAAAAAAAAAAAAAAAAAGAGAAAAAAAAAGAAAAGTTTTTCACGGACCACAGCCAGACATTGTTAAATACGCTGATTTCGATCAAATGTGACATAAATATTCACAAATGTCTTAAGGTAAGTTTTCCAAGAAGCGACTCGAGCTATAGACGCTCAGCGACTATCGTTCTTTTGAATTTTCATGGTAAGAGTCGCTCAGCTAGGAAAACAGTAACATGTACTCAGTAGAGGAGACCTCAGCGATAATCCCACAGCGACTATCGCTTGCGCGACTATCGCTGGAGTTAAGTCTTGGAAAATAAAGCTTTAGGTGGAAATCAATCTATTGAAATAACATTTTAGCTCTTAATTAGAGGACGTTGTTTTCAAAAAACGATTAAAAAGTCGGAAAAAATTTCGGATCAGGCGATTCTCATTTATGATAAAACTAATAACCAATTAAGTCACTTTGGTGGGAGAGATCTACTTTTCTTGATATTCATGTGCTTAACTTAACTAAATATTAGTAATGATAGTTTACTTCATTGAAACGTGTATTACATTATTTAATCGAAAACATATTTTGGCCTGTATCCTCAGAAAGGAGTTATCATCATAGTTTCTTCGACCATTTTTATTAATTAGGGGATAATCATTTTTCTGAATATGTTTACAAAATGTCATTAAAATTGGTTCTATATACGATATTTATTTAGACTCCTTTAAACATGCGAATCCCTCAAAATATTAAAACCTAAATTTCACATCACAAGAACTTTTCCCAAAATATCTATACAAACTATATTAGATATTACTACAATCTATAAAGATTTGAGTTGGCACAATCAAAAGGCGGGAAAAATTTTGTGGGAAAAGATTCTATTGGTCCCCCATGTTGAATGCAACTTCAGAAAAAAATGCTCTACTCTACCCCTGTCCCACAAAAAAAATATAACATGGCAATACTGATTTTCCCGTTTTATAACCCCAAAACTACCTCCACGTTTGTTGTTTCCCGCCTTCGATTGTGCCAACTCTAATCTTATAGACTGTA
>KZ651142.1:362098-376561 GCA_001010745.2 Gerris buenoi | reverse complement strand
TTTTTTTTTTTAGAATATAAACGACTTTGTCCTAATAACTTTTAAGACAAAGGGATGTTTTGTCTAATGTAATTTGGGACAAACATCACAATTCTGTTTTATAAAGGGAGGTATCAGAGCTTTTTTATAAGGGGAGTTATAATCTAAAGAAGTGCCATTTCTTTGCCAATTCATGATATTATGGAAAAGGGTCCTATTTAATCTACAGGCGTACGTTTTTGTCAAGATTGTATGCCTTAATAGGACTCGATTATATAAATAAATTTAGTTTAGTAAATTATTTTTAAATCGTAACATACAACATAATTAATTATTGCAAAGAGAGAAATATCTAAAACATATAATTCGTATAATTTTCGTATATATATTATGTTCAATGTCTCGGAAAAAAGGTTTCATTACTGAGTGCATAAGTATTAAAATTTAAATGTAATTCTTTGTGTTCACGATTATTATAAATTTACTTTGGCACTATAATAAAGACAATATGTATCAGCTATAACAGCCGTCATTTATAAAATACACATATGAATTGTAAATATTAGTTCTTTATTGTAAACCAAATATATTGAATAACTTTTTCATATATATTGGACTCGTGCCTGTGTCATTCTAAGTCTACATCAGTACTTCTCATGGCTCGATTTAAGTCCCACCCTTAAATTGTTAGAAATAATTAAACACAAAAAATAATAGATATGGAGGAAACAAAAATATCGCACTGACCAGTCAATTTAAATAAATAATTCCGAATTTCAATAACGTTGCTGGCTATAGATCGGGTAATTAGAAGTGAGTTAGTCACGAACACCACAGGGATTGTTTCGACACACCTCAAATATGTTAACTAATATTTCCAGCATTATCAACACTAGCGCCATTAGCATTATTTAATTTTTACTTTACCATATTTTTTTTTTTTTATATAACCTAACTATTTTTTATCATTCATTTATGTTACATATAAACTATTGTTTTAGAAATCTCTTATTCATTTATTTAATAGTCAGCTGAATGCTCAGAACTCTCTGATGCTCGAGTTTTTTTCCGTACCTTTATACACAATTTTTTCGAAATAGTTTTATAAAAAGTAAAAGTTTTTCAAGTAAAAAGTCAAATGTTAATTAATTCATTTATCTACGATTGATACGAAATATAAACATTTTATCTCTGTTTAGATTAGTAGAAAGTGATTATTTTCGTAGTTGTATTCATTGTGCATGTGCATTTAATATTTTTTTCTTTATTTCCGCACTAGTGTAGAAAAATAAGAATTCTTTACCTTATCACACGATTAGCGTGTTTGTTTACATTTAACATAACTATAATTTGCTGTTTCTTTGATTAAAGTAACTGTTTTATCTTATTTATTATTAAAATCCAACAATTGCAGATACAGTTCGGTACGGAACATTGCGAAAAACTACATTTTACTTTGCTCGTGTGGTATACTACCCTCGCTATCACTCGGGTGATTTCAAACTCCACACTCCACGCAAAATGCTACTTTCCGCACTAGACGCTTAATATACTATTTCTACTTCCTTTATTTTATCATTATTTTTAATCATTCATTGATCAGGTTTTACATATTTTTAAGCCTTTTAGTATAGTGGTAATAAATTTGCTTCTAGTTTAGTTAGGCAATGAAATAATTTATTTAACTCTTTTAGTGCTTTTTATAATATGATTGTTTGCTGCTTTTTTTAACAGCTTAAAATATTTTTTCAAATATTTTCTATAAATATACAAATAAGATAACTATTATAAGTTTAAATAGATTTTTTTAGAAAATGATTTATTATTTTAATAATCGATATTAAGAAAGAAATCCAGAGCATAATTTTTGAAGTCCCTGAATGTTAAAAAAATGTTTCAATGGAATAGGTTGTCCTTCATTCAGAAGGGATTCCTAAATCGGTTTCTCTTATAATGGCTATTAGATTAGTGAATAAATTAATCATTTCTCGTATGATATATATATGTTTATATTATCTTTAATGAAGATTTTTGTTGCATTTCTGTGAGTTAGAGCACGGGCTACAGGTAGCTATGGGGGTCTTTCATGGGAACCGAAAAGAAAAGAAAAAAATTATATCGGTCTTTATACCTGTAGAAACCTATATCTGCGTCCAGTTTTTATTAATGAATCTATTTAAATGAGGTGCCTTCTTCTCCGGGAATGTGTTCGGCTATCAATTAGATTAGATTTTTTGTTTCTAGATTCGAAACACGAATTCAGGCTACGGATCTTTAATTTTATTTCTTCTTTTCTCCGATGACTTCTCCTCTTTTGACTGTCTTAATCACTCGGTGCCACTATCCGGTAGTTGCAGCATATATCACCCGAGAACAAATAAAAACTGGTTGTTTCGAAAAAATAAAATAAAAAAGATCTTAGGTTGTTTTACAAGTTTAAAAGAATTTCTCGATCTATATTTTCGTCGTTCTGGAAATGGGACTACCATACAAGTTTTACGATACCACTGAAAAATCCATATATACACTTGTAAAAATATATTTTCTCCAAGTAAACCGGTTTGAACAATCATAAATAATAAAAATCCACTGGATGCATATAAATTCATATAATCTTCCATAATTTTCAAAAGATCAGATGAGACAATATAAATCTTTATCTACCTTCTTTTCCGTCCCGAAATCTTCTTTCGAAGCCATTGTAACATCGAATAGCAGAACTCACATGTTATTTAGTAGTAAAAAGAGGAAAAAAAAAGGAGGAAAATATTGTTAATCCAGAAATATTTCACCGGATCGCAATTATCGAACATGTTTTAGTGATGTTGAAACATGATATATGACTGCATACGAGTGTCCCAAGGAAATTGTTAAGAAAATTAAGGATTTTAGCATGCTAGTTGATTCCTGCTTACCAAGAATACCGATATATCTTTTATGTAAATTAGCAAGTTCAGGTTTATAACTTAACGTTGTGTTGACATATAATTAGATCATTGTTGGTAAGAAGTAAAACTGCAAGCAAGTATTTATTATCATCACAATAATTGTGATGATAATAATAATAATTGTGAATAAATTATTATAGGTATGATTCGTTATTCTAATTTCTAGTTATAAATGCCACTGTCCGTATGTGATGATATATGTGTTTTTTTAACTATAGAACTATTGCATGAAATCTTATATCAAGTCTAGATATTGCTTAAACATTTATTGATAAATTAATTTAATAAATTCAGTTTTTTCCCCTAATATTAAGATTTAGCATTTCCGCGTTTTTTAAAAGTATGGAAATAATAATGACAAAGGAAAATTGACTTGGCAGACTTTGCATATTTTAACATTTTAAATTAATATCGAGCTCGTGGCAAATAATTGACTCCAACTGGTCGTTTAATTTAAACTTTTAAAAATAAATAACTTAATGCCGGTCGAAGTTTTAATCAATGCCCTAAAAATTCAACTTACAAATATAAATTAGGTGTTTTTTGCAATTACCATATTTATAGAACTCGGTTGGACGTAAGAAAGTTTTTTTTTTTTTTAAAATGACTTGTAATTCTTATTCACTGCCTTAAAAACGTCCAAATTTAATAAATCAAATGGAGTAGTAATGACTGTTTAATAACCGGTTACAGGAAGACTCGTGGTCAAGTGATACTAATATATAATATCTAATAAAATTATTAATGCGATTCGTAAGTGTATGGCTTGCTGATTGACGGCTAGGTAATAATTGGCCACATCCTGTCGTTTAGTTAGTCCTGACTGCGTAGGTAGCAGAGGTAAGGCGTCCACTTGGGTTCCTGCCGTCCAGTTTTCAGAGTGCTTTATTCATCGGAACAAGGAGTCGTTTCAGGTGAAATCATGTGGTTCGGAGTAGGCGGAGAAACTGTCGGATTACAGGGTTAGATGGTGCGAGTGTCAGAGCCGGTGTCAACAGGTAGTGGGTGGTGTTTATCACTGAGTGTAGGACCAACCCAGTAAAATAAAGTCCCTCCAGTGAATTACTGGTTTTGAGACAGGCCTTGAAACAACTTGTTATGATCCCTCCTGATCAACATTTCATTATTTAAATTAAAAATTCATAATACTTAAATAAAAAAACCAAGTACATAAATGACCTTATTCAAAATTAATTGCACTTAAAAAATAAGAAATAATTTTTAAAAGAACAAGAAGTTGTGTCAAAGATGCCAACTGGAAATCTCGACCCTGTTTTCGACGTTGAATTTCTTTATGACTTGCCCGGCTGTGTAAAGCGATAAAACACTAGTTGAAAACTTAAATATCAATTCACTTTCCTTGCAAGCTTCAAATCTTTTTCTCTTTTTGTTCCTTCTTTGCTGATGCATTATCTATATAGAATGTCCTGATTTTAGTAAACCTCTTGCTTCAAATAAAAATTGATTCCTCCCCGTGGAGTACCTACTATGTGATTTAAAAAATATTTATTGTTTTCAATGTATAATTAACGCTGTGATGTTTTAGCAGATTCTTAAATTATTTCAGAATACAGATAATGCACCTCTTCCATTTACCGCCTATTTGGTTAAATTAAATATCTTTGTCGGTCATGATTTTCTGAAGAATCACGCATAGCAAAGTTATAGAAACAAAAAAATCAAGTAGTAACTTTCCCAAGAATTTGAAGAAATTATCTTTAGAACTTTGAGGCACTTTTTGTAGACAAACATTGAAGAGGTTTCCCTAAAACTAGCTTTATATGAGGCCGATGAAGCTATCAGTTTATATCAGTAAAATAAAACATCATGAATAATAATAATTATTATTAGATGTAATGAAACTTCATTCAGATGGTCGAAAATTGACAATTTTTTTTATTTGTATGAGTGATGTTGGTTATTAAATGGCTAAGATTAAGTGAACTTTATCTTAACTAGTTGCGCCACGTCTTTAGTTATAGTTAGACAAGTGTACAAACAATTTAAGTGTACTTGGTACTAACTAGGAATACCTTATTGTTTGATTTTAAATTACAAATACGTAAGGTATAAAATAAACGGTTAAAGTTAATTGGTTACATAAACAGTTGAATTTAAACATTAAATAATGTATCTCGTTAAATGTATCATTACATTTAAATGTATTTCGGTGTCCCTGAATAATCTCTTCTAATGAAATGTAAACGACAATATGGAGGGTTTTTTTCTTTGTAGGGCATCTATACTGTTATCTGCTCATAACATTTACATTTAAATATTGATTTTATATTTATTATTTTAACTTATGTGTGTACATTATTGGTTCCAGAAATTAAAACTATTAATCGATGATATAGGTGTAATTAAGATTGTATCTCTGTTGGAAATACATTTCTCTTTGAGATTTTTAAGTAACATTTGAATATATAAGTGGGGAATACAATAATTTTCTGAAAACTTATTACTTTTTTACTTTACGTTTCCGAGCCTTCAATTATTAATTTATAAATGTATAATATTTTTTAAATTGGTATATTAAAGAAATACTACAACTACTTAAGGAATAGATTTATCGAGATAAATACCATGTTGTTTCGCATTTAGATACAGCTGAGTGAGAGAGATAGAAGCTAAAGAGAAATCGTGTTAAGGTGGAATCAAGTCCCGACAAGTGCTGCACTCTGTCGGTTATAGAAGCTAACCCTCTGTTCTTAGCATCATCCCCTGTAGATACAACTTCGCTGGCAGTAAAATGCGTGGGCTGAACGCGCCGCCACTTCCTCTGCTACATATTGATGCGCAGTTAATGACACACTGTTCTAAAAGCTCGCGTACTGTTGTCCCAGCTCTCATTGTCTTATTATACGTCTTAACCACTCTTAAACACCAAGAGTCTCCTCATTGTCTCACCATCTTTTCTTAGCGTCAGTCCCCTCTTCTTTTCCGTGATAAATATATAAACTATTATATCGTTAATATTAAACACGGTTGTTACACAACATAAACAACAGACCGATATTTATGAGTTTTCTTCACGGAATATAGATCCAACAAGTAAAAAATTAACGAGTCAAGGTGTCGGATGTGGCTCATAAACGAGCACATTAATGCAGACAATACTCTAGACAAATTATCAATTTAAATTAATCAAAACAAACGAAAAGGTTCCCATCTTTGCTTTATGAAAAAAACATCGTTTATATTTTAGTGACGCTCGTTTAAAACAGTTCTGTTGAATTGGAAAGGTCAATAGGGACGCTCTTAGAGAAGACGCTCACAATTAACTCTCGTATAAACCATTTCATTTTAATATTTAAATAGGGTCTTTATAGGTTATTCTTGTTCTGTTGTGTTAGTTTTTCTTCTCTGAAAAATAAATATAAACATACATTCTCCTAATAAATATAAATAATATAATCATAATTTGGTGTTAAATAACGTTTTAACTACCAGATAAAATGTAAGTAATTATAATATTCTTGAATGAATTGATTGTTTATACTAGGCATCGCGTGGCTCTATCATTGAAGCGAGCGTATAGTAATAAATATGAGTATGTTTTAATGATCTTTATTAATTTATATGTCGCTGTTGGTTTTACTACAAAATTTTATTTAAAAAAATGTTCGTCTCATCGAATAGATAAAGCAATAATTTTTTCCCGTCCTAAAATTCCAATTTTTTAATTTTGATGCACACGTTTACGCGAGCGTTGCGCGCGAACGCTTGGACAGACAACGTTGTCCAACGAACTCGACCTGAGCATTTGTAAAATGAACATGTGTACCAAATTTCATCAAAATCGGTCAATTTTTACTCAAGTTATCGTCGTACGTTTCAGACACACAGACACGGAGCATATTTAGTTGAATGTAAGAAGCTCGCTTCAATTATTAGATTAGGTGATTTGGCTTTAATTTTTACTCACCACTGACTAAACACTATAGATATTTATGGATTGTAACGTTCTATAAATACATAATTTTCATTTCCAAAATGAAATTAAATAAGTTTTACAGTAGTCAATTAAGAATTGAGAGAATTTATGTATAACAAGTAAGTACAACAAGTATAATTAGCAAATTTTGGTATTATTAATAAGTGTGTTGGTCGTAACAAAGGGCTTCTCCAGCAACGCCTAGACAAAACAAAAACAAAGTTTTTTTTTTTTTTTTTTTTTTTTAAATTGCATTAGCTGTTAGGATGGATCTTCATGTTTAATAATTAAGGACATCTTTCTAAATGATGGCCTTAAAACTCAAGGTGCCACTATGCCCAATTTGTGAACCTTATTTTTTTTATTTGTCGATGTGGGTCGTGGATTTGGTAGCAAGACGGAAGGAATTCTGTTTTATAGCAATTAGAATAATTTTCTCGTTGAGAGGCTTTACAATGCAACATAAAGGTGTTTATAGGATTGTAATTTAAAGAATCGATGAGATCCAAAAAGGAAATAGGTGTCCAATCTTGGGTACACATCATTAAGAAAAGTAAAAGTGAAGGGAGAAAAAAATATACATCTTAATCTTCCTCTTACAAATTGTTGAAGACAATTTATTTAATATTATAACTATTTCGATAAGTTTAAATGTGTTTTTTAAATTTTAACACAACAACTTACTTAATGCAATACAATTTGAATTGAATTAAGTTTGTAAGAATTTTGAGAAGGTAACTTCTCTTATAAAACATAAATGCCTTTTAATTTTTGAAAGCCTTTATAGAGTTGGCTGGTTGTAGGATCTTAGAGCTGAAGGAGATGATGAGAGATGGAAGTATTTGGTTTTGAATCTATTATAGGTAGAAACAAGTCTTTTAAAACTCTATAAATTTGATAAGAGACTTTTCTTCAATATACTTTAACCAGCATAAAGCATAAAAAAATAAAGTTAGTTTAGTAGAGTTACATTTAGATGAAGCTATCTCTATCATATCTATTAAAGTTATTTAGATTATAATAATATATATTCATATATTATTCTCTTGTAATGGTATATAAGGCTAATTCTACTTGCTGAGGTTGCTGAAGCGGATTTATACATTACAATACCAGGCTACATACACCTTCAACCTTAATGTTTATGTATTGTGAATTATCACGTATGTATTTTCTTATACGCATGGTTAATGCTCTCACTATCTTAAATAAAACTTTCTGCTTGTTGTAGTGGCTTTTTGCCAAATAGTATTAGTTTTAACTAAGAGAAAGTGATGTTCTAGTTTAATTTCAATGCATGCATATGCATAATATTATTTATTATTTTTCATATAATTTTAAACTTTGCAATAGGAATTTCAAGTACAAGGGATTTGAATGCAAATGTGTAGGTAGATTAAAGGAGTTAAGGGTGCGGGGTAAATCAGTGTTTACTGGAGGGGGTGGGTAATGTTTTGGTGAACCTTATAAGGGATGCGTCCTTGGTGGGAAGATGTAACTATAGGAGCCAGGAGAGTGGGTGTAGCCTCTCCCTCCTTAGGTTTGGACCCAGCTTCCACTCGAGTCAGTCTTCAACATCTACCCGTAGCAGAGGGACCTAGGCCTCATTCATTCTTTAACTGCTCGCGAGTTCCTCTGCCCTACTCGAGACAGAGACCTGAACGTTGGGGAAAGTGACTATCCGGTGATTTCAACTCCTAGTTGAGAGATAAAACCTCCTATAAAGGACGTCGTTTCTTTTCGCAGGCGAGTAAGGACGGGCTTGTGAAATCCCCTCCCACATCGAGGCGAGTATTAAATCTATAAGTGTTAAACGGGTGCCGTAATAGCCGTCCGACCTGTGATTTGGTGGAAGCCGCTAACAAGCGTAAATACCTCACTGTCTTGCGGCGGGCGCTGCCACTTTTAGTAGCCCATTACTGCCCCACCTTCCCGTCGCGGTAAAAGTTCCATTATCTAAATTGGCGTCAGGCGGCGGTGACTTTACTAACTGTATATGACCGATTGCGTGGAGCGATGACTTTTCGTGCTTTACCGGAGATAATCGTTTGAAAGAGTATGAATTTCGACTGCTTTTTGCTTCGCCCGGAGTTCACGTAAGACTTTTAAATCACCTTATATTAATTTTTAGAAAAAAGCTGCTTCACCTCAATTAAAAAGAAAATAATAATATGGCTACTAAAATGGACGCTAATAACAACAACGAAAAGAGTTACTCATTGCGCCCTAGGTCTGGAACTATCATGAGGAGGTCATCGGACGACGAGGAGGAGGAGAGACCACGTCAGGTGAGAAGAGGGTCTAAATCCAAGAGGAAGGTGGCACCTCTCAGCAAGTATAGAAGAAAAAACGCTAACGCGAGGGAAAGAGGAAGGATGAGGGAGATCAACGAAGCATTTGAGACTTTGAGGAGAGCCGTCCCTTGCCAGGATGAGAAGATGACGAAGATAGCCACCCTCAAGTTGGCCATGTCTTACATTTCCGCATTGTCTGAAGCTCTCTCGGAATCAGACGCAGATTCCCTTATATCAGACTCGACGTCTTCCTCGGTAGATATGACTCCACCACCCTTGGCGTCCTTCTCTTTGCTGGACACACCACTAACATCCGACTTTTGTCCAGATTCCCTCTCATTAGACCCTTACGACGACTATGACGATTTTTCCTTCGACTTAGACGACACCTTTCCAGCTGACCTGGTGAGTTAACACCGACATTCACGTCGTATCCCTGCCCTCTGTAAGGTTTCGACGTTAATCGATTTCTATATAATTATAAAATGACCAGCTTTACCTAAAATATAATATATTATAGATACGGATCGTATATTAGATGTATTTTCAGTAAATGTGCTATAATAATAATTTGTTATTATTTAAGATAAAAATTAGTTGCATAAGTTCAATAATTTAATCATGCATACCCTAGCTATATTACGGCTTAATTAAAGTTCCTCTTTTTACATTTTCATTCCATGTATGTAATATACATTTTTTTGCTATACATAATTATCATTTAATACTGGTAAACGGTAAACGCATTTTTTACAATTTATTGTTTATCTATAAAATATTAAGAAAAAATAATTAAATTAAAAACATTAAATTAAAATAATTTTGGTGCCACCAATTCTCATTGAACCTGTGACTTGATGATACATTATTGATTCATCTTGTCACTTACTTTTACATTATATTCTTCTTAGCTCAGATAAATCTAATTGATCTAATTTTATTTAATTTTCTAATTCATTTCTGACTGTATTTTATTATTATTATGAATACTATTATAAATATATAAACGTGAGCGATAACATAAACTATTATATATAACATTTCAATGTACAAATAACCAGTGATAAATATTTTATATAAATTAATGATAATAAATAAATAATATACATTTTATACAATATTTTATTTGATGATGTTACAATAAATTATATTTAGATATTTATAATTTAATCAGTTTTTTTATTGAAATTTCTCTAGCCATGTGTTTATTATACTACTATTCGAAACTTAGAAAGATTGGAAAACCATTTATATGTATAAAATAAAATTGTGCCTATACAATCATAGCGTTCTCGTTAAAATAATTTTAACTTTACCCACAAGTGTAAACATGTTTAGCTAATTTATTGTTCATACCGCACATTCATGAATTTAAAATTAGATTTTTTTTTATTTTTTTTTTTTATTTTTTTTTTACTTTAATTAGTTATTGTGCCATAAAACCGATGGCCAATTACAGTGGCTTTAGTCTTATCATAGTATACATTAGTAATAAAATAGCCATGATTGCTTTGTTGATTGATTCTATTAAAAAGTTTCACCAAATCTCAGATGAGTAACTGACTTTAATTTATCTTAAGGGTTCACTGCATTAAGCAACGAAACAGTTCAACGTTCTAACCGCAATTAATAAAATTCCATAAATAATAGCGTTAGTATATTTTGATAATATCTAATAAAGTGATGAGCTATAGCTAAGTCAAATTTTCTTGATGTATAAAGTATATACATGATTCAGTAGTCTACGAGATTAAAAAAAAATATTTGTATTACATTTATAAGTTGTAAGAACTGTTATATTATTATAATTTTTATTTATCTTGATTTGTATTCATATATTTTTGATTTAAAAATTATACATGTATATACATTCCTTACATACATAATATATATTTATTCATTGGAATATGTTGATAAAATTGGTAGTTATATAAAGTCAAAATATGATTGTGTATTATTTATTTATTTGTAGAGAAGCTCCTAGGAGAGATTGGATGTGAAATGTTTATCTATTACTAATAGCATTAACTTCTTAGTCTTATTAGATTTTCTTAAGAGACTTATTTTGGTCCTATCTCACGAGATAGTGTTATAACACAAATCTTACTCCTCATTTCCTATTATCTTGATGAATGTAAATTTAAATAGGATTGTCTTTCTTTAACTCGACTACCTGTAACTTATATTTGTATATACATAACTAATTTTATATTCCTTTTAAAATTCTAAAATAAATGTTATCTTTAAAATTATTATTATCGTAACTAAAATAACAATATATCTATTTAAATCATTAGATTATTATTCTATGAACTATCCATTAAATTTTTACATAATTTAAAAGAAGCATGATACATATTTACATATACATACATTTGTGATAAATATTATCATAGGTGTCATTATTTATCCATACATACTTTAAAAAGTTGATTACATGTTATTACAATTTATTTATCATGGTTTTCTCTTATTAATGTATTTATATTATTTAGTGAACAATTTTCTTCTTATTGTTTATTTTATCTCATATAGATAGGACCTAATAAGAACACATAAATAAGTTTTTAATGTGAAGAAGCAATAGAACATTCATTTTACTCGAATGAAATATTGAGCATTTTTTATTTGTTAATTTTTATAATTTAATAACATTACTGTATTAAAAGAAGGATTTGTTTTCATTGGTGACCCAATTAAGAAGTAAGATATGTGCTTAAAAGTTCTTTTTAATATTTTATAGAATTCTACTGGAGTAAATATCGCAAAAATTACCAACAAATATATTTTTTTCTATATGTACCAAAAAAAAACTTCTTATCTGGTTACGAAAAATGTTGTTTCAGTTAGATTGGGCTTGTGCCTATCCTGGACACAGACATAAAAAATCAATTAATACTTTAATCCGTTTGTTAGTCCAATCAATGTCGTTCCTATCAATATTATCCTATATTATATTACATATAAATACATTGAACTTAGCTCTATCTAAATGGCACTTCTTTAGATTGTTACTCCCCTTATAAAAAAATCATAGGGAGTTACAATTTAAATAAGTGGTACGGAATGTTCTTCTTTAGACTGTTGCTCCCCTTATTAAAACATTAACAAAAAACACAACAGGTGTGATACTTCTTTGTACCAAAGTACATTCACTGAACAGCGCTTTGTCTCAATTCTTATTTAGTCAAAGTCATTATATACTAAAAAAAAAACCGGGGAGTAAAAATCTAAAGAAGTACCATCTAAATGCCATCAGCATTTTCGGAGACGACCTTACTGAACAAAAATAAAAGATTATAATAAATACACAATAGTCTTTTAAACGTTTTCAATTTAAACATAATATGTTAGTCAACTTTTTCATTAAATTACAATTGAATTTTGACTTAAGTATAAATATTTTTAGTATTTCAATGATTATTGAATCAAAATGCTTTACTATTTGTGCAATATCTATTATTTAATTTTTGCTTTATTAGATATTTTATAGCTTTTATGTAAATACTGTATATTATATAAAATTATTATAAGCCAGCATCTTAGATAGTCTATAATTTCTATATACAATGTTATAGAATTGATTGTTATATATATGAAAAAAAATATTACTGTTAAAATTGGTTTTTGTGTGATATCTTTTAACCCTAATTTTCAATAATGGATTGATTGGCTGCCCCAAGCCTTTCATCTTGGACTATAATTATATTACGAACTAGCCTTCATCCCGCACTCCGCGGGGGGCTCATGCTAGGTATTAATGGCTATGTTTCCTATTTACATGTAAGCCTAGCAATTAAATAAAATGCCTAAATAGTTTTGTTTCCATGCCTTATAGGAATGAACTCAGGACTATACTATACACTATTCATTCCGTTTCTAAGAATATAATATTCTCCTAATAGTAGTTTAGAGCCTATTTATGTATTTAAAAATAGCCAATTAGTTTACAAATTAAACTAATTAATTTGTATAGTAATTAATAAATAAACTAAAAAAAAAGAAGAAAGAAAAAAAAAGATATTATAACAAAAAAAAGATATTATAACAAAAAAAAAAGATATTATAACAAAAAAAGATATTATAACAAAAATAAGAAAATAAACGTCGTAAAAACCAATTACACTGGGAAGTCATTGAACAATCATCAAGCATGATGGTGCATTAATTTTATTACCAGTCTCTTCTCTCAATAAGGCAGTTGCACCAGTAAACATTTAATAACTCTGGTTATAAGTACTTGATTTATATATAGAAATAATAAAGTCTCGATTTATAGAGCAATATTGTGAGAATCAGAAATTAAATCGGTCAACACTTGTGGACTCCATAAGAGCTCAAAGTTTTTTTTTGTTTTGACAAAAAATCAAATTTAGCTCTATTTAAGGTAGAACCGTTAAAGGTACCTACGACAAAATGTCATAGGATCAAAGTTGTATATCTTTTTAAATCAGTTACCGCTAGTGCAATCAGCTTGTTGACACGACTTACCATTTAGCCACAATAAGCCTCCAAAAATTTTCAATTCTGACCAATGTACAGACAAAAAATTTAATTATATACATTACATTGATATAATGAATGGAAATCGTGAGGCTGGGAGACATTTGTTCCTATCTTTTGTTGATCATTCTAAAGGGTTTAGGTTAGTGTCTGAAGCTATTAATGTAATTTATGTTCAATATTATTTAGTTTAAAAAAACTATTTTAATACAATTTAGCGCATTTCTTCAATCTTGAAATTACGATTAAGGCTTTTACATCCATTCATTAGTTGTACTGATGCGACTTGGTACTTCCTGTGAAATACTAAATCTAATAAATCAAATTAAAGCTTGTTTAACTAATTGTTTCAGAAAATTGGTTTATTGTCCAAAAATGGAAGCATGAAATGTGATACCTTTAAGTATATCTTTATCATAATGATGGTGTAATTAGTGTAAGTAATTCTGGTTACGTTTATATGTGTTTACATTCTCCTCTAAAAGAGAGAAAGCCTTTATTTATTTATTAATAATTTATTTATGAAGAAAGAAGCACGAGTTTTGTGTAATCTAAAATCTAAGGAATTTTATTATAACCAATCTCTGGGGCTGAAGAACAAAAAGTGACACGAAAAATGTGGCACTTAGAAATATTGTAGTACCAGTAAGTTAGAGGATAACAGGAGGTAGCTTGATTTTTACTTTAGTAAATTTCGCCCACCACAAGTGAACACAAAAACATATACATGACTTAATTTATTTCATGAAGTGGAGAAATATTTAAGGGCACTGTTTTACTTTAGCACCCCCCCCCCCCCCCC
>KZ651142.1:348618-360101 GCA_001010745.2 Gerris buenoi | reverse complement strand
AATTATTAACATTACATTTTTGATAGACTTCAAATAGATATAATAACTCATCAAAATAGTGACCGAGACTTCTATCAAAACTAAACGTTATAATTATAAGGATAACATTTATGATTTACTACCGATAAAAGTAAAGGTTTGTGTGTTGATTTGTTAATCTTTAAATAGATTTCATAACTTATCAAAATAGTTTTGATTTGTTGTGTATTGAAAGCTGTCACTTTTTGATTAAGGCATGTAAACAATCAAGCGCTTTCTTTATTACACCGTCCCGTGTTTTGTTTATTTCCTCGGGAATGACAGTTCCCCGCGTCATTCTTAAGCGGAATTTACTATGAGAACCTCCCCTTTCTCCCATCGAGAACCTCCCCCTAACCCCTCTTATCTCTATCGCACTCTTACTTAGTTAATTCTTAGTTAATTATTATTTCTTAGTTAATTATTACTTCTTTAGTTAATTATATATCACTCTCACTGAACTTGTTTGTTTACAAAACTTTTTTAATAATATAGATAGATAAAACAAAGAATAGACAAAAACATTTAATCGTTATTTACATTTTTTTTTAATGAGATTAAAAAGATGTAAATAATGATTAAAAACATTTTTAATTTCTTGCAATTAAAATAAAGAAACCATTTTTTTGCAAATATATTTTTATATCTGTAATATAAATATGTGAGTAGAGTATCGTACGCTTTATCTTTATATACATATTATATAGTGTGTATGTTAAATTTAAAATACTTTAGTTGCAGATGAACTAGCTAAAATTTTGTAAATGTATAAGGAAAGGAGAGTTGTATAAGATTACGGTTGTCCTATTTTAAAAAGATTTGTTCTATTAGTTGAAATTGAAGTAGTTTGATGTGTGTTGAGTTGAATTTCTCTTGGGATAGGATCATTTAAATGCAAGAAGATGTGAACTGTGACTGAATATCATTAAGTTTCTCTTTGCCTGTTTGACCTCCTGTATGACAAATTGACAAATATATGTTTGAAAGATAGAAGCTTATTACTTAACAGTTATAATTTACAGGACTGTTTACTCTAAATAGTAATATATTTTAACATACATGATATTTTTTCCCCCCCTAACCAAATGTTTTTAAATTGTAAAGATTGTGGTTAGTATTTTTGTTTAAATGAGGTCTATGAGAAGTATAAAGAAGAAAAAAAAAAGTTGTTAAGTAGGTCTCTACTTTACATGGGTGGTAAGGAGATTCGAAGTGACGAGTGATTTTGGCTTAAAGCCATATTTCTCCTTAACCAGGCATTGTAATAGTGGGTGAAAGTGTGCAAGACCATTAGATGTATAAGTACCGTATACGTGTGACACAGGGAGTGACCGCCCTCTCGGACTGGAACCGTGGGCTTTATAATATACTAACCATAAACAGACTGCCTGACGCACAGCGGTAATCACCACAGCCTTCCCATAGTTCTCATGACTTGCTTTGATTTCGTGTCGGCATTTAATTGTAGTAATATGAGGTTTCTGCCCCCTAATAATAAACATTTAATTAAAAATATCTATAATTTAAGTTATTTATTAAATATATACTGTTTATTAAAAAAATACTGTTTATTAGGGAAGTATTTTATTGGAAAATAAACTTTATAGTAAAATCAAAATATTAGCGAAAAAAGAAAAGAAAAAAATTATAAAAAAATCAGATATGTGTGTGGAATTATATATTATAATATTATGTGGCATTATATTATGGTATGTGTGGTATTATAGTCCTAATTTTTTGGACTGTCCTCTTAATCTTTTTTTTCCCATACCTATATTTTTTCTCTTTAAGGAATGGTCTTTATGCAGAATTTAAACTCTCTGGTTTTTATGCAGAACTTAATCACTCGCCATTTTGAATTAAAATGTGAGTTTGAAAAATATTTATGTAGAATATTATTTTGTCATTATAAAAAGTAACTTCTTTTCAAATTTGAAGGTCCTACACTAAATTGTTTAAGGGATATAGCAATCATAACAATTTATAGAAACTGGCTACCATCATTAATAATAGTGGATCAAAAATATTATTCTATAGTGGACGTTTACATCATTAAAGAAAACATTGTGGTATCATGTAGAGATTTAGTGATTATTTGGTGATGAAGTAGAATTTGGTCTCAAAAGTAGCACATAAATGGCTGCATCTTGAAAATAAGTGAGTATATATATAGGGATGAAACTATACTAATTTATTTACCAGGAGGATTAATAATATGTGTGACAAATTTGGTTCAGATCCTATAAATTACATACACTCTATCGAATACCCAAAGAATGAATTATATTTATTATTCACAAAAAGGTGTTAAGTATCTCAATGACAGTCAATCAAATCTACTTCAATACATAATATCCTAAATAATTTCCCTCTTGATTTTATTAGATTTTAGTCTTCCTTCTCTAATCTCATCTTTAGCTGGTCAAAATGCTTTCGTAATATTTTTCCCTCACTCACTATAAGATAAGGTACGAGTAAGGACCTTTTCTTGATCATCCCTCTCTTGCAGGTATCGGTTGTCTTGCCCAAGAACCCATTATCTAGTGAAACAGAATGGCTAATGGCTACCCAATACCAAAAGTTAGGGCATACAAAAAAATATAATTAAATATAGTTAGGGCATAAGAAAAATATATTTAAATAAATAATAAATATAATAATGGAAGGTTTTAATATTACTCAATTCTTACAACCTGTAAAAATTTACTTTCTCTGTATCCAATAGGAGGTACTTAACCTGATATGTCTATTCACCGTGTTATATTTAAAACTATAAACCACGTCACGTCGTTGCAGAACTCCATTACAATACTTTAAAAAAAGATAACATTTAATCTGTATATTATGTGAAGGTAGGTGTGATAAATGTACACTTTGTCTGAATGCTTGTCTTTGTGACAAATTAAAAGTCCTGAAAAAATATTTCATTCTATAAATTTAAAGCTGAGAAGAGTGAGTTTGAGTAACCAAACAAAACCTGCTAATGATGAGTGGGATGTTAAATCTCTACGTCGGTCGTCGGTACACCGATTAAAAGAACGTAGGGAGGATATCTTTACATATTATTGTTTATTTAATGTTTGTTATAACTAATTGTGTATACTTCATATAATTGTGATATTAATACTCTATAACTAAAATATTTAAATGAATAGGGATAAAATCCACAGAGTGGCACAAAGCTTCGGGAGATTTGGATCAGTTTGGATTCCCGGTGAAGGTAACTTTTTTTACTTTTTTTTGAAATTAAGTTAATGTATTTGGGCTATAAATGGGCTGCTTTAACAAAACATCCTAATTTCTTCAAAATCAAATCAGTATTTTTGCAGATATAGTTGTTTATAAGTTTGTGCGAAAGAAAGCTGTGGGCTTGAAAAGTTGAAATTAATATGGGACCAAAAAGTGGTCTTAATATGACCTACCATCACCATCCAAGGTTTATTTACATCAAACAAGAAGTTGTGTTAAAGGACTGATGAACAAACACACGAGACCAAAAATGCTTCCTGATGTCTACAACGGATTTCGGTCCAGGAACTTTTGAAATCGGACACATTGTCGTTCTTCAGAATGATCACAATGCTTTCTTCGGTAAGCTAGGAATCAAACAATGTATGGTTTTAAAAATCCTAGACTCTTTGGTGCAGCCACCATGTCATGCAGTGATGCAAATAATAAAATTAGTCGATTCGACTATTATTTTATTATTGATTTATACTAGATATTATTGAATTAATTGATTGCCAACCAAAAATTATAATTCTGGCTGGTATTGACAAATTTAATAAGTTATAACCAGGAAAGTGATAATAATCAGTGCCAAAAATTACTTTCTTTCAATTATTTGCATTAAAGCCTAGTTTGCACGGGTCGAGCATTATAGTATTATTAGCCACGGTCGAGTAATTTAGTCAGTGTCGAGTATATAAATTAATAAGTAAGAAAGTGTCCAAACTAGTCGGGTACTAAATTACTAAACTTCAGACTAAGTTTTAAGCCTAGTTTGTACGAGTCGAGTATTTTAGTAGAGTAATTTAGTACTCGACTCGTTTGACACTTTGTTACTTATAAATTTATATGCTCGACTGTGGCTTCTAATACTAAAATACTCTACCCGTGCAAACAAGGCTTTAAGCCTAGTTTGCACGGGTCAAGTATTTTAGTAGAGTAGTTTAGTAATATAGTACTCGACTCGTATTAACACTTTGTTTCTTACTAAATTTATATATTCGACACTGACTAAATTACTCGACCGTGGCTACTAATACTAAAATACTCGACCCGTGCAAACTAGGCTTTACACTTAAATTTTCTGTTTTTAAGTTGAGAATTCACTTACAACTCAAATTTATAATTATAATTTAATCTGATAAAATGAAAAACAGCCACTTTGCATAAACAATTTTTGATTCCTTATTTAAAAGTTAATCAGGTCCAATTCAGTCACTCCACTTTCTTTATATTAATCATATTCTCGGCAAAGTATTCAGGAATATTTGTTTTATATCCAGTAGCACATCCAATAAGATTTTGATCCTGTTATATATATATATTTTTTTACATTCTACAGGTTGAAACTATCTCATATATATTTCATACTCCCAGTTTATTTTATAAGTGAATTTAGCAGACCCTTAGGCTAATTCTGCCTACCCGCGACCCCTTAACATTTACCATCCTATTCTAAAGTAATTTAAAAAGTAGGAACTTGATGCATAAAAAAAACTTAAAAACACCGCTACTGCTTACTTGTTTATACGCTTATCCGTTTTGAGCATGTGAAACAAAACAAGTTTCAATTCTTGCAGAACATATACAAAGTGTACCTGCATATAGACATATATTTTCTTGTATAGAGATCATTTAAATGCCTTTAGATTTATTTATTATTCAAGTCTTTATTAAGTGTTTGTCAATTATGGGTGAGCATGTTAGTGTTAGACATTTCTCGGATCTGAAGTGTTGTTATAACACGCTTGTTGGTAAGGTATAGATAGATATTTATTATTTTTCGTTTTGAAGGCACTTATTATATTTCTTGTTATTCTTAATTAAGTAAGTTGTGTACATATGTAAGAAACCTGATAGGTACTTCTTTAGATTACTTGAAACAGAAACCCCTCATATCTTGTAGCGGTTTCAGCCAGTAAGCAGAATTTATTTAAGATAATTTACCTCAGGGATTGTAATTTAGTTATAAGGGTAGTCGTTAACCACAACTAGCAAAAAGGGAAGTTGCATAGAAATTTGCTGTTTGTTGACTTTTATACTTTCTTATGAAAGTTTGTGTTTTCAGGGTTGATTCCCAGAAGCTCAAGCTTTTGAAGAGAAATATAAGTATTTCAATAATTAGGAAAAAGTAAAAAGCCTACAAATAAAGGTATTTTAATACCGGAAACCTCTTGATACCATTCTAAGGACATGCGAGCGACAATTAAAACTCAGTTACACCTTCTACTCGAGAATGTATAATATAACTTGTAAACTGCAATCCTAATTTTAACTGTCGATTATTTTCTTATAAAACTACTACTGTATAGCATAAATATATTAGTATATTGTGAAACCTCAATAGAATATTTTACCTGGAATGATCTCTTTATAGACTTTATAGCCTGGTCTCATTATAGACTGGACTGCTTTATAGACGGGTTTCTTTATAGATTGGACTACTTTATTAAGTGATCGAAACCTGTTTAAATTTAGCGTTTGCTATTTTATACCAACAATAATTTAATTAATATTAATAAAGATTTATTATAATTCTTTGAGAAAGGCTTTAAAACAAACATACTTAATTACTTGCAGCATATTTAGATTTATTTGAATATTTATAATTTTTCACATATTTTTCTGTTTCAAAGTTTAATCTTTAATGCAGGAAGGACAGCATCCACAAGGTCCACTTCCTGTAGGGCTTTCAGAGTAGCCTTCAGGACAAGGAGAAACATTCATGCAGAGAAATTTTATCTTGCAGGTGGTGTTATCGCACTTCTTTGATTCACTGCAATATGGGCAGCAGCCACATGATCCTCCTCCTGTACTGTGGTAAATATGACCTTTAGGACATTCTACACTTGCACATCTAACTCTCGAACAGATATCTTCAGGACAACGTTGTGATTTAGCTCCACCGATTATACTGAGGGCAAGAGCTACTGCAAGGGGAAGAAAGATGAAGATATTCATCCTTAAACCTGAATAAAAATATCAAATTGATTATAGAAATGAATTACTGCTTTATAATATTGTTTTTTGTTTTTTTTTGTTTTGTTTTTTTAAATGTTAATACACCACAACAACAAATAACATATTAATATAAACTATCCCTACTATGAGTAAAGAATTTTTGGTACGAAAATTTTATAGTAATAAGAGTTGCACTTGAGTTGCTATCAGCAATGATTTTGTACCCAATATAATTTTTTTATTTTGTATACAAATTATAAGTGCAGAAGATAAGAACATATTTGTTATGTTATATATGGGAGCGTCTATGGAGGTCATATTAAATATTTTTTCCGAACCAACTTTCCATACAGCAAAATTTGCTGAAAACTAATTAAATTCTGCTTAAAGATAGCTAAAAGTATTAAAATAATGCATTGTCATCGTGTTCTGAGCTATTCTGAGCTCGTATTCTGAAAGTTTCAAATATCTAGATAAAAATCAATTGCAAGATTTGTACTGGGACAAACAAACAAACAAACAAGAAAGCAAGCTAATAAAAACGTAGTAGATAAAAAATTAGATAAAATATTTGTTATGATGTCTTCGGAAGACCTCCATTGTTTGAGGCCTAATGTTTTAATTATTACAGCAAAACAGGGTATAACTGTACAGATAATGCCGTTAAATAATAGTAAGTAAATAAGTATAAAAGTGTAGTAGGTACGTACAATTTTGTGTGAGCAGTCTTATATTAAGCAAAGTTGTGTGGCAGTAGACTTGTGAGCTGTTAGTGAAAACGACATTCGGACTATATTACAGACAGGGGCTATAAATGATAGTGGGGTAATTGCCCAAATTAGTACGGGTTTCCCTTACGTGGCTAAATATAGCCACGTTGATAGTTTTGATTAAACAATTTTTGCAATGATTTAGATGTTTCCGCCTATAAAAATATACAATAGAGCTTCAAGGTTATACGATAGGGAAAAATTGCAACAAAAATACTATATTTATGTTTAGGTTTAGAGCCTTATTATTTTACTTACAGTAATAGTTCTCTGCAGTCTACTATTTTGATGCAAAAGCAATACAAACTATTTTCATATTAATTAAATGTAAAAAATGCTGTATTGTATTAATAATAACTTTAATTTTGAATTAATAATTACCTTAGTATTGTAAATTCTTAAAAAAATGTGTCCACTGATAATAAAATATAAATCATTTTCTATAAGAAAATGATTTATATTTTATTAGTTTGTTGGTTTAAAAATTGTTTTTTTAATAGAATGACAAGGCTGTGAAGACAGCGGATAATAAAAAATGTTTTGGAGATGAAAGTTATCGTTTAATACAGAAAAAACAAAATTTAGACTAGAATTCAAATTGAATTTGAAAACAGCTTGAAAATGACCCAAGGTGGGGTTGAAATATAGCAGATGATTTTGGAAAAAAATGAAGAAGTAAAAATATTTTTTGAACTAAACACTACCCACATAGACCTATGAAAGAAATTCTATATAAATAATAAGAATTATAGTGGGTAATTAGAATTCAACAAAAGCTTTTATTAATATTCTTCTCAGCAAACCCTTTCATTTGATACCCTCATCACGGGCGTGCTTAAAAAATAATTAGTCCGCCATCTTGAACTGCCCACCATGTTGGATTTAGAATGACTTCACTTGGCTAACCCTGCATCCAAACTAAACATGTATGCAACATTTCAATTCAATCGGTTGAGGAAAACTGCTTTAAAATTCAGTTGCAAGATTTGACGCGAACATACATATTATATGTACATACATACAAACATTGCAAGTTAAATAAAACCTTGTAAAAAAATGCTACTTTTGTCGAATGCCTTAAATCAATATCTGATGCTTATGCAAATAATTTAAAGATTATCCTATAGTAAGAAAAATACTAACTGTTATACAAGTTTTTTAACTTTTTATTTATTAATTTATTTTTGGTGTTGAAGGGGCTTTGATCATAATATACCTACACCATTTTTTACTTTTTAATTTTATGTTTCAAAAAGATTTTAATTTAATTTAATTTTTTTTAATTTTTTTTTTAAGTTAAAGTCTGTACTTATAAAAAATTATTTATTTATATTTTGTTTCAAGCACTAAAAGCTTGCTGAGTTTATGAATGTATTAGTGGAGTTAGTGGTCTCTGCATTGTGCTGCACTCTGTTGAGGCAAAGATTTAACTACTAACACTTTTAGTTGCATGTTATAACACTTGGTCCTTGAACTAAACAATGAGGACACAATTATTAACGAAGCACTTGTCCACACTTTATTTTATAAATATAATATAGTCTAAGTAATCAACAATTACTAAAATATTCCAAGGTCAAATATGGTTTGTAGTATTATAATGTAATAGCTAATCATTTTTACTCTTATTGGTATTATTTTTTCCCCATTTTTAAATGTGATATATGCAGAAGTGCAGAGCCTAAACTGACGATTCCACTTCAACGAAATCGTAAACAAATATTGCACTCAAGATACGCATTAAATAGCATCATAATCATCAATGAATGACAACTAATCTTTACTAGAGAGATTTTCTTTGAGTTCGGGCTTTTTAACGAAAAAACTTCTTGAAATTCCAAACACGAAGTGACTTGATTGAACACAAACTATCCCTTTCAAGAAGAAAGAAAAAAATATTCCGATGAGTCGCGTAATTCCCCGCTTTTCTAAATTATAACTTGAACGGTATTTGAACCGATATTTCATAGGATGATGATGCAACGTTTAGTTAAGATAAATCACTAAATTGTCCAAGAAGTATCTACTTCAAGATAAATCACTAAATTGTCTGAGCAGAGAATTGGTAACTTAGTTTAGTTAAAAGACTGAACAGGGGTCAGCTGCCACGTGCCAAAACCATTAATCAGTTTCCTTCTCAACAGCTTAACTCAACTCTTAAATCTACACACACCTAAGTATTAATGCCATATTTTTTTAAACAGTATTTGCTTATTCTTTTAAATTGAAAATTAGCAAAAGGTCTGTGCTATTTGTGAACCCACCAACAATTAAAAACTTCTTATTTTGCTTCTGTTTAGAACTTAAGTGCGCCTCAACTATAATGCCTTGAACAAGGATAATGTTAAGAGTTAATTCTCTATTACTAAGCTAAAAATAATTTTTTTTTAGTAAATTATAAATTGTTCCTTGTAGTGTTCAATGCTGCATCAGTTGGGTCCATTAAGGAAATTTAACTCACTTTTGCAATATTTCGACCCCTCTTTGGGTCAATCAGCTCTCAAGCTGATTGACTAGAAGTTATCCTACCCTACATTATATGTATTATGTTCTTAAACATTTTATTTCAATCTTTTCGATTCTCGTCATTTCTTCTGAAATCAGTTAGTGATCATTTCACTTATGATTATTCACTTATTAATGAAAACAATTCTAAAATAATTTTTTTCCACAAATCACTTAAAAATTTTCCCTTCCTTCTCTATCAGCTTGAGCATGCCCAAAGAGGGGTCGAAATATTGCAAAAATGAGTTAAATTTCCTTAATGGTCCCAACTAATGCAGAATTATTTTTTAGTAAAATATTTTTTTTTTAGGCAGTTCGATACATTATAAAAATATCACAGCTAAACCATACTTATGTACAAAGATTATTTGGTTGTTTTGATTGAGATTACCATTTCATTATTATGACAAAAGGAGTTAATAAATAAGTAATACTTGAAGTATTTTGATTGATTACTGTAATTAAACATGTCTTATCAATCTATAACCTATCTATATATTTATAGATTNGATCACCATATTCTTTGTTTTCTTTGATCAATCAAAAAATCACGGGTCGTTTTGTGTAACTTTTTTTTTTCTCTAGCACACGTGCAAAGGTAAAAATCCTTACATTTGCAATTTGCAGGCACTTACGCAGAACAATAAGGTACTATAGGTGGATTTGAAATCAGCCACATCCACGAGGTGAGCTCTGGTAATTAGTTTTGATTTTATACTAATTAAAATATAAAAATTAGCTAGGAGCTGGAAAAAATGTTTAAATTTTATTTTCAAGAAATTATTCATTTTGATTAGAAATGGTAGATAGACCTCTTTGATTTTACAATAGTAGAATTATTGTAAAACCATCCTTTTTTTCTACTATAAAATAAATAAGGGTTTTCTTGCTGAAAGTTCTTTCTATAATATATGATCTTATTCTCTGTTTTCATAGTTTTAATACATAAAAATGTTAAGCTAACAATCGTAATCATTGAACAACGTATCTTAATGCATTGAGATTTTTAAGTATTAAGTTAATTTATTAGCCTGAATTTGTTAATACATTATTGTTACCTAAAAATAATACATTTTCTTGTTATTTAGGAATTATTGTCGCTAAAACTATGATGAACCTCTATCTAAACAATGATTTATAGTTTTGTTTTACACTGAACTCATTACTATTATTATGAGAGAGGAGCTAAGTTTTAATAATTTTATTTTAAGTATGCTATTTTAATACGATTGCTCAATCTGATACTTGTATTTGTATTGATTTATGTTACGCAACATGGATGGAGCATAAAGTTTTTTTTTTTATAAATTTTAAAATTATAATTTGATTATGTACTATTAATTACCTCTTTTATTATTCAAATCTTTAATTACAAGTAATTTGTTTTGTTTCTTTGATTAAAAATTATAATAGCTGAAGACAGAAAATTAAGCAAAAATACTAAATATTTACACCAAATAAATATAAAAAAAGGACAGGACAAAAATTGACTCATTTCTTAATCGATAAGAGATATTTCTTCTCGCTGAAACGTTTAAACATATAAAATGTACAAATATTTGAGAATTTAAAAAAATATAAAATAGTTTGAATTCTTATGAGATTGTTGATGGCTATTTTTCTTTTCAACTTGTCAGTGCCTGAGTTATATTCTTTTCTAACCTCAATAAAGATGTAATATAATTTTTCTTATACATTCAAGCAGATTTAACAGATAAAATACATACTGTATACTTATTAGTGATAATTATTGTCATCTGGTTTATATATAAAGTCTGACAGGCAATAAATCCGTAATCTACCAGCAAACTGCCACTACATTTATTTCTCTTTTATTTCTAAATAAAGTTCAGTATATAAATAACAATTTTTTTTTCAACCACACCAATTATACCATCCCCATAATAAGTTTTATCATGACGTATAAGCTTCTGTAGGCCATCCTCATTTTGTTTGTAATTTGGTAATAACTTTATATATAAAGGCAATAAAGGTATATAT
>KZ651142.1:283273-300158 GCA_001010745.2 Gerris buenoi | reverse complement strand
TGAGTGATTCCCCCACCCTTAGAAACCCCCCATTCCCAACATTTCCCGTATGTACGTGAGTGGATATTTTATATATTTTTAAAAAAAAAAACTATTGACTTTATCGACACGGTACAAGGTAAATAGTTGTTAATTTGTAAAAAGGAACAGTTTAAAAAAAACCCGAAGTCAATCGGACAATTATAAATAAGTGGGTGCTCAAGTGCAAATTTACCAAATGATTACCTAGTTTATGGTTGAATAGTTTTTTGGTTTCGGCAGTAAACATTTTAGCGTGTTCACCATGAACAATAATTATTTTGTCTAGGTGAATTATACTCCTTCTCGGAGTATATATTATTTAATCCTCGGATATTGAAGTATAGTTTTGTCGATTTTATATCAATGAACCCAGAGTGAGGAAGGAAGAGCAAGAAATCTTAGCAACCCTTCTTGATCTTAGGATTTTTCTTATTTCACCGTCCCTTCACAGGGGCATATCGATGCATGATTTAGATTTGCATTTGTTGAGATCCTTTGTACAGAAATTTGTCCATTAATATATTAAAGACAATTTAAAATAACGTCACGTATATACATACCTCAATAGAACAAGGTCGATGATTACAGATAGAAGAAATAAATTATTATTAGTACCCCCCCCCCCCCCTCTTTCTTCCCCCTATCTGGTCCTCGCACAAAATCCCCACTTATTTTGAACAATCCCCTATTTTGATTTTAATTTATTTAAAAAAATATATTTTAACGTATGTATGTAATTTCATAACAACAGGGGTAAAATATTGCGTCGCCTCTTTTAGTTTGATATTGGAGGGTTAAAGAGTATCTATTATTAGAGAATTGAAATTAGAATTTATAAGCCTGTTTTCAAAACAGAGAAAATAAGATATTATTTAAACCTGGTTATTTAAAATACTTTTTTTTTTTCTTTTTTTTTTTGACTGGCGGGAAAAGACAACTGCACCTGCAGGGCAAAAGTTTTATGCCCCAGAGTGTATGAAGCTAAGCTAAGCCACCCTGGAGCCTCGCTATCCTGCTCTTGATAACGAGACCAAGCAGGATCCCGGGATCCCAGAGTGTGGGGATTGAGCTACTTCCCAAATGTTCAGCCGGTACCGAGACAGACGCTGGTAGCCCTTACCCC
Source organism: Gerris buenoi (assembly GCA_001010745.2). Classification (NCBI taxonomy): domain Eukaryota; kingdom Metazoa; phylum Arthropoda; class Insecta; order Hemiptera; family Gerridae; genus Gerris; species Gerris buenoi. The sequence goes on along the minus strand of KZ651142.1, from coordinate 299,014 downwards.
ACTAAAATCCCTTCCGGTTGTAAAAACCCTCCACTTTGGGTACCATACTCTTGAGGGAGCATATGGCACCTCATATGGCACTATAATTGCAATTATAACTACCAAGAGCAACAACGTCATCATCGTTTCATATGATGATCTTGTGCTCCTGGTTTCCTAGACTTACCCTTCCTTTATGCTTTCTGCAGGAAGAAGAGGATGAGGATTCATCGCTGTCAGTTACTTCTCTGTACGATGATGGCAATAAGAAGAAAGCGCCCCCGACCCGAGCGCTCGGCGGCCACCAGCACCCTGAGCCAGAGAGATACCCCGAGGGGGACCCGCCCCCACAGTGGACCCACCGATCCATCGAGCCGCCCAGAGCTTCCGGCCCCTCTCCCTCCGATAGAAGAAGAATCTTCACCCCGGGCCCTCCAACGACCGACATATCCAGCGGAGGCCGCGACACCCCCCGACGCAGCCCCAAAGCCGCAGCACCAGAGAACCTCCTCACACCCAGAGGCGCAGTAGATAATGGTGAGTAGAGTACAGAAGAAGTTGATGAATCCTGCAGGGTAAGGTTCTAACACAACTAGGTCCAACAAAGTTTCCGACTGCGTCTCTTGGCGGCAAAAAAGCCGCTTCAGAACGGAATCGACTCTGGGGAAACATATAACCGGGACGAGACCTGACGCAGCCGGCCTGCCTAACGCAGCCTAATGTCTCACTAGCCTAAAGACAAAAAAAACAAAAAAACTAAAGCCTAATATCACATGAAAAATTCGACCACCGCCTCTCCGAGAGAGAAACTCAGCCACCGCGGTTTGAACAAATAGCTGAGGTGGTGATAACGGTTTTTTTAATTAAAAATAAAAATGTATTTGAGTACATTGATTTTTAGCAACAGTTTTTGATATCTTATTGTCTACATTTTACCTAATATTGTAAAGGTTTATAACATTTGAATTAGAGTTGAACATACTTTTAACATTTATAGTATTAATAATTCTTAGTTATAACTTATTATTTCATCTGAATAAATTAATAGCATTAGTAAATGCAATGACAAGAAACTTCGACTTGTCAAATAGGCCGTTCCTTTGATATAATAAGTGTTGGTCTGCCCACAGTATATCTTGTTTAAATTTCTGATAAATTTATAATTAAATCAATAATACCTGTAAAACATTATAAACTTATTGTCATTAATGTATATAGATTTTTTTTTATAAAGAAATGTGCCTAGTATTACTTTCCATAAATTAATCCACAACTATCGAACTAATTGGAATTATTAAGAAAAAGTACATTACATTAATTCTATAAATGACAAACTAGTATGCTAATCTAATATTTTAATAAATTGGCTTCATTTATTCAACATATCTTTATAATTTATAGCATGGATTATTTTGATGCTTGCATGGTTTAGTTTTAAAAGGTAAGATTGTTTAAATTCTTCCACGTAATAAATTACAATTATGTTAAAAACAATATTAATAGGACAAGGTAGTGGATGTACCAGACAAAAAAGTCTAAGCTATTAAGAAACTGAACATGCAGCTTTAATGTAACGAGTACAAGTCGGGTATAATGTGTTGTAAAGTTATTTGGTCAACTTGTAAAAGAGAACTGAATATCAATGACGGCAAATTGTCTTTAATAGCTCGGCGTCGGGGTTGGCTTTGAATTGTGATGTAGGTGGAACAATGCGCAGTACGCATGCTCCTTGCGGAAACCCACCAATTAGGCTCCTTTTAATGCTTGACCATTACGGTCATTACGGTGGCATCGGTTACTTACAGCGAGCATGCCAGTCTATACTCCGCTCACTGAAGACCCGAGTATTTCTTGCCACTCTTCCGCTACCCATTACTAGGCACATCTTTAGATAACTGTCTATTCTTCCTCTTCTTCGGTTTTAGGTATCGTTATAGAATTCCATGTTTGTAAACATCGAATCAGTATTAATAGAAATTCCTCTGATGCCGTGTTGCTGAACAAATTTGATTATGGTTATTGATCAAATCAATAATCATAATTAGATATTATTAAATGGATTACCATACTTCATATAGATTATGATTATAGGAACCACAATCTTAAATATGATTTTTGCAAATTCAATAGGTTATAGAGTTTACCCTTTTGCTCCCCTTAAAAAAAAATAAAATTGATATTTACAAAATAATTGCCCTTGCAATAAACTTCTCTTACAGTATGTACTATAATATTAGTTAAAATGTTTTGTGTGATTTAGTGTCTCTTCATTTGTCAAGAAAAACTTATGTATATTTAAGAATATAAAATTTTCCTTCTATTACATTGTTTCTTAAAAAACTCAAAAGTTAACAAGAGGCCTGGTTCTTCAAAAGGCAACAGATAAATTTGCAATTTTACATAAATTAACACCTTATTAATACTATACCGTTTTCTTAAGTAGATTAGATTTATTTTCTCAAAAAGAAATAAAAGATAGTTTACATCACCTGTATTTAATTTTTGCAATGCGAAGTCTATAGTGTATACCGGTTTTGCATTAGAAGTTTTAGCTCGCGGGGGGTCCAGTCGTTTTTAATAAGCCTCGAGCATCGAGTCTGAACAAAACGTAATCAAAATGCCATTGATTAGGTTATTAAACTGAGAGTGTACTGGGGATCCACGTCCTTCAGGGTCCTTGTCATAACTAGCTTGATTTACCTGCTGTCAGGCCCTCCTCCGGCTAATATTTCTCCACTCCGTCTTTCTCATTTAATTTTTATTGCCTAACGGAGTCTCTAAAAAAAATTAAAAAAAAAAAAATTAAGGAAATGCTTTTTCACTTAGAGCAAATAAAGTATTATTTGTTCTTAATTAAAATTACGCATTGATATTTATTTCTCAATTCCATTTCAAAGATTAAGAAATAAGATTTCATTAATAACAAAATATAACATTATTATTTATACATATATAAAACATAGTTTTAATTTATAAAATAGATGTATGTATTGTATAGTAGATTTTCATCCATTTGAAATTGATTTTATAAATGAAATACCTCATCTTTTTCATTTGCTTAATATGCTCTAATACCTAAAATTTTATTTTTATGGATACGATATAATTAAACTAATAGTTTATATCATTGAAGTTTCATTTTTACAACCACAACCTGACGAATAATTTATTTTAAAAGTAGAATTGTTTCTTTTAACTTATTTTTTTATAATTTGCGATTTATAACCGTTATTATTACTTTATTACAGTAGTTCATTGTTACTTATATTATTATTGTACTATAAATGCTTTATTCTGAAACTTATCCAGTATTTATTAAAAGTAAGTGGAAATAAATACCTGAATTAAGAACCAACTTACCAATCTTTTAATTACAATTAATTTAATTATTGTTTCACCATCACATTGTACGTAAATGCGATTAGTCTAAAGTAAGGATTTTAATTCCCTAGAAACAATTTACCAATAATTTGAATTTTTTTTCTAACACTGGAAAGTTTCTTAAATAATTTCATTTGTTGATAAAAATTGTCATGTTAAGTGTAAAAAAAAAAAAAGTCAAATAGTCTGGCCTTTAGCCATACATAAGTATAAAACATTGCGACTCTATTAAGATGTAATTTTTTTTGCTTAGGCCTTTTTAGGTTTGTGTACAAAGTAGAAAAGAAACCTTATATAATGGCTCTGTCTGTCTGTCTGTCCGTCCGTTGGCTTGTTTCAATTCATAAACTACTATAGCTAGACACATGAAATTTGGCACACAGGTACATCTCGGTATTTTAGATAACTGGACAAATTTTGGAGTTTTTACACTTAATATTTCTAAGATGGCGGCCCGGCCAATATGGCGGGAGACTAAAAAAAAAGTTTTTTCTTACCATGGCATGTTATACATCAATTTAAAGTCTTCAAGTATAGAAAAAGAATATGCAACTATTACACTTAATATTTAAACTTACTCGTACAGAAACCGGCGATTATCGCCTCACGTGCTTACGTGAAGCGCGCCTTACTTGTTTGATTTCCTAGCAGGGTCTCATTTATTTTTATTAAATATTAAATGTGCGTAGACGTTTGAATGCAATATAGGACTACCATTGGGCAACATTCGACTAACCATCCAAACAGCAGCATTGTGATCATTCTGAAGAATAAAAATCCCCCCCCCCCCTTCCCCCTTACTAATTTTTGTTCACAATACTAACGAAACCCTTTTTACGTGAGTCTTCACGCCTTACCAATTAATTATTGACACCGTGTTACCAAAAACAACATTATTCATCTACGATTGATACGTAATATAAACATTGTATATCTGTTAAGATTCGTAGAAAGTGATTCTTTACGCACCTGTATTAATTGCGCATGCGTGTCTCATAGTTTTGAAGAATTCCTCTTTTTTACCAATATAGCGCCGTAAAGAAGAAGAATTCTTCAACTTTAAGCACGATTAGCGAGTTTGTTTACATTTAACATAACTAATTTTATGCTTATTTAATAAAAGTAACTGCTTGTATCGAGTGTTTTGTGAAAATCAATAAGTGATTTAAGTGATTATGACGAATATGAGGAGAATAATACGCCTACGCCTATAAGAAGTTTATTTATTTTTTCTGTATTTATTATTAAATTCTAACAATCGAAGATAAAGTACGGTACGCAACTCGAGCGAAACGGCATTTTGCATTACTTGTGTGGTTTTACTGCTCTCGCTATCGCTCGGGTGCAAAGTCCACACTCGCATGCAAACTGCTACTTTCCACACTCGACGCGTAATGTACTATTATAGAACATCATAAAGTACGTAACAGAACGGAATAGGTTCGTTGATCGAGACTTGTCCTATTGAAAGATTTTTTACAGGTAAATCTTTCACTAGACAAGTCTCGAATCTACTTACAAATAACGCCAAAGTTTGATAACAGATCTGAATTTAATACGAGTATAATCACCTTTAAATACCTGATAATTGGTTATATGGTTGGATAGAGTCTTAGTGGAACTAAAATTACAGCCATCTCCTCGTAGTGAGTTCTGGGTCATTTCAGTTGAAAAAATTGTGATATGGACGGAATGAAATGGAAGTGGAAATGGAAGTTCTTTAAAAAATGGTACATTATTAACAACATAAAATTAAAGAATAAATGGTAAGAAATATGGCTTTATATATAATTTAATAAAATATCTTCGTTTATAAAACAATAAAAACCTATATTTTACACAGGTTCTCATAATTTAAGCCTTTTGCGCGATCTTAAATTGTGGTATTATTTGTTTAAAATATACATTTATTGTTATCAGTCAACTAAGTTGTAGTACTTACACTATTGGAAGCAAAACAAAATTACATGGATATTTTAAGCGGTAATTAAAATTATATTTTATATTTTTATGCTCTTTGGTGAACTGATGATATTTTAAAATTATTTTTTCGTTGATTAGCATAGAAATACACAACTTTTTGAGCCGTATTAGAATTTTATACTATAAAATTTAATTTCTTTCGCCTTCCCTTATTACCCAAAGACATGTTAGGTGTACTATGTATACCCGTTTTAAATTAAATATGATAATAAATAATCCATGGTGTAGCAGCCTGTAAAGAGCTTCGGCCTGCTTACATTAAATATAGGTGTATCAAAATTAATATTAAGAATCAAATATATATATCGTCCTCTGAAAAAAAATCGAACTTTCGAAAAAATAGGTGATACATTTATAAACTTAGGTAAGCATCCCTGAATTAATTTTTTCTGGCTCATTTAATATGTTTCTTGCACAGTTTAATGGCTGAATTTATCATTGGCATTAGTATAGAGGTTCTTTGTCGGTATTTGGCCAGCCCTAAACAGCTAAGCGAGAAGTATTTGGGACAAAATACAGAGTAGTCTGCACGAGGTCAGAGGCCGTCCCATGCATTATGGATGTCGCTCCTTTTCTTCTTTTTTTACTCTCTTCTCGAGCCCAGTGCGGAAGGTTTAGTGCGCCACGGTGGAATGCTTGCAAGACCGTATTTGTCATATCGCACTCTCACCGCTCTCTTACCTCGAGCTCCTGCCGCTTTCCCACTATCCTTATACTGGACAAAAAACAACGCTGAGCAGAAATACCTTTCCAACCCGAGGCATTATAAGAAATAAATTCAACCGTCTTCGAGATGAGCCGATCCTCTACCTCTGATATCAAGAAATTACGGCAATAAAGCCCACAACTTCACTAAATCATTTTATAATTTTGTAAAGCTGCGGCAAGTGAATATGATGCCTAACCTTTCCAATATGATTCCGCAGTAATGAAATTTACTACTGATATTAAAGTTTTCTACTCACTGTATTACTGCGTTTATTAACCTTATCTAGATGACACAATCAAAACACTGAACATCTCTATTACTTTAAATGACATTAAAAGCTCTATTAAACCTTTATTATAGTTTCATGACCTTTGTAGTAATTAAATACGCTTTACCCTCCATAAAATCAAAGAAAGACTTATCTTAGTGCTTACCTAGATAAAATGAGTTAAAAAGTTTATCTTTTCGTAGACAAAATAAATTACACGGTTACCACATTTATTATTGATTTAGTGCTTGAAACGGGAAAGATTCTTATGATTCTATCGTCAAAGTTTGCCTTAAGTTTTAGCAACATATTTTTTATTGCCAACGTCCTGTGAGAATTAAAGGTATACGTTGTGAGGAAAGGTAAATTTAGAATTTGATTTTACACTTAAAATAATTTTTAAATAATTTAATGAGAGAGCGAGAAACTTGATACTTAAAGGTATAAAATATTTTTTGAAAGGTGCAAATTTCTTTAGCTTTAAGGTTTAAGGTAATTTGAACTATTCCATTTTTGAAGGACTGTAAAAGTAAATAAATCAAAATAATAAAAATGTTGATATTAGTTTATTGTTCGATAAATTTTATACACAATAACTATATATATAAATTCTATTAGACCTAATTACACATTTTTAGGAATGTAATTGATATAAAATATACCATGTTCTCATTGGGGAGCAATTCAACAACAGCCATGTTTATTTCTGTGGCAATGTAGCTTTGAATAAAATCTCAGTAATTATTATACTGCGTAACATAACATTCATATTCATTAATTCACTAATCGTTTTAGACCATTATTAATTGTTATTTTTGGCACATTTAAAATATCCTTTGAGGCAAATTTATGGGCTTTTGTCACTTTGTTATCTTTTGCCTGAAGTGGGTCTTTGATGTTATAAAAAAAACTTGGATACGGACTCGACGATAATAGGAACACTTAATCGATCCTGTTTACTAACAAAAGAGACGCTGAAATTTGATTTATGAACTAGAAAAGATCCTTTAGTGCCGAATGAATGGAGCGCTCGTCGAGTACTCGGTCCTTATAGAAAGGCTCTTGCGACAAGGATTCAGAGCTCGGTATCATAGATTACTTCTCCACGAAAATACTATCGCTCTTCCAATCTATTCACTTGGTCTATGATTATTCAACGAATTTATTTAAATCCTTTTTATAATAATCCACCAAAGTATAATTCTGTGACATCTCAATCAATTCAATATGAATTATTTAAAATTTTCTTTTCCGACTGTGTGTTTCTTTTTTAAATAAAACTACAAATAATATTTTTTTCTAAAGGAATAGTATTGATTGATCTCTAAAAAAAAGTTATCTGATTGGAATTTTTAATTTACCATTATATTATATTATGATATGCAACAATAACGAAAAAAACATTCGGCACTTTTAATAATCTACACGATCTGCCGGTATTTTTTTTAATGAATTCTTAGTTGATAATGGAGCATTGTTATTATAAGAAATTTCATGTGTTTTCCTTCATTAGTTTGGTTTATTTGACCGTAGGACGGGGTCCGGTCCGGCGATTGTATTTAGATGAGGTTATCATTGGTTTTATCAATTTGCCCGCATATTAATACCTAACCTGAAAGAGTTAATAAGTGTTAGTTATAAAAATAGAGGAGGTGCGTGTAAGAAATGATTTGTGACGAAGAGACACAATGGAACTCTTCGAGATGACCATTGTCTCTGCACAGCTCTCTAATTAACCGGACATCTTCCCACCGCTCCGTCTCCATCTATTAAACATAGAGGAAAAGATGCTCCTGCAACCTCACTCATATTATGTATTGTATTATTACTAGTCTCAGGTAAATGAACCGTAAAATAAAAAACCCTTTAAGTTATATTCTTTCTCCCGGTCCCTTATTTCCTTCTAAAGATATCATTTATTGGTTCTTTACTTTTAATGTTCTGATAAATAGTCCAGCCAATTAAAAATAGACGTATCTTTAATTTACTAATAATCGTTTAGTAAGTCCGAGGAGGCTGAAAGCACTCCTCTCGTCTAGAAAACTGTTCATGCGCATAATAACTAAATTGGTATACCAGGCAAATAAACCGCATTTTCCAGAATTATGTGTGGGCAAAATAGTTTTCAATATGCTTCCATATACATAACAGTTTTCCATAGATTGAAAGTTTACATTATCTTTACGTTAAAATTATGATAAGGTATTAGATATAATTTATAGTTAACCTTCTATTAAAATATGCAATCTTAATGCTAATAAATATCAATCATAAGACTTGTTTTGAAAGAGATTGCATTGAATTGATTAAGTTTGGATTTTATAACGTCAATAATACTAAAATATGGATTTATTGCAGTCATTTACCACTTACACAAATATTCTGCTAATTAGTCTTTTGCATAGCTTCCTTAAGTTCTTGCGTACTATAATCAATTTTTGATGTACAATTTTTTATGATAATTTTTGAATAGTGGTTCGCCACAAAATGCTGAACGTAAGACAAACCGAAATATTCCGGCAAGCAGACGGATAACTGCCTCGAAATCGACTTAAAAGTATTTCACGAATTCAGAACGATCACATAATGCTTCCGCTTGCCTTTGGTGAGCTCAGAAGCAAAAAATAAAAAATGCAAATTGAAGTTTATAACTTTTAAAACCCTACAAACATTAGAAAGAAAAAAGTGCTTATGTACGATAATTTAAATACTGAATATATCAGTAGGCTAATTCACTTATGAAATGTAAGATAAAGTGTAAACTGCAGCAATACGAGAGTTTATGTTGATTATGTTTTGACAATTATGTTGATTATTCCGTCAGTTACATGACTGATTGATTTGTAACTTCTTTAAATAATGCAGTTGATTCATTTATTCTTGGAATTTTAATTAAAGACATACCGGAATTACTGCATTAACCTCAATGAAGTATTGGTTACAGAATTTGCTCCTAGTGAGGTAATAGTTAACATAACTCACAGTCTCAGTTAGCTAACTCACCTAGTCCATTAAGCTAACTGGTGATGACAGTAACAAATTTAAAGTTAAAAAAAGGATAGGTAAGTAGCCATCATTTTACCTACTTTCATATTTCGCAAATATTATGAAACAAAATACAGGTAACAAAATAACTTATTGCTTCCAAGCTTACTATAGGCAACGGAAGCATCGTGATTGTTCTGAAGAACGAACTTTTTGATTCTCCAAATTAAACATTCCAAGACAGAAATCCATTTCAGTCATCAGGGAACATTTTTGATCTAATGTCTTTCGGTCTGTCATTTATCAGTTGTGCGAACTACTGATGTCGGAAACGTAACTCCAGTCTTGGAATTTTTGAATTCGAAGACATAAAATAGATTTCGTTCTTCAGCTCGGAAGAAAAATAAAATTAGAAATTTTTCCTTTTCTTTTCAATTCTGGAGTAGTTCGGTCTATTTAGGAATTAATAAGCTCACTTTTGTAAAAATACTTGAATAATACTTAATACAAAATACTTTTGTAATACTTTGACCTCTCATTGGGTCATTCTCAAGATGATTGACAAAGTTATATTACATTACACTAGTTGCATTTTGAAATTTGTGATTCGAATCTTGCTGATTCTAGTAATTTCTCATAAAGTCAGGTATTGTTAATTTCACTTATGACATATATGTACGTACCTTTATAGACAGATACTAAAATTTACATATATATCAACATTACCTGATTTCAGGAGTTATTACGAGAATCATAAAGATTCAGAGTACACATTTCAAGAATATATTATAACCAATAAATGAAATATAACTTTTAGTCAATCAGCTTCAACAATGACCCAAGGAAGGATCGAAATAATGCAAAAGTGAGCTTATAATAAGCGACAAATAATTGGTTATTTTGTGGTATCACTTCGTAATAATTATAACAAGAGGTACACAAAAAGTAACACAACAATATTGTCACCGCAATTTTTTATAATAGACCCAACTATTCCATAAGAACCCAAATATTCCCCCTAATAGACCCAACTACTCCAAAAACCCAACTATTCCCCCTAATAGGCCCAACTATTCCATGAGAACCCAACTATTCCCTCTAATAGACCTAACTATTCCATAAGAACCCAACTATTCCCCCTAATAGACCCAACTATTCCCCCTAATAGACCCAACTATTCCATATGAACCCAACTATTCCCCCTCATAGACCCAATTATTCCAGAAGAAAAATAAAATACATACAATTTTATAACTTTTAGTTATTTCCATTAGTACATTATCTTCCTGTTATGGTCATTACTAAAATAAAATAGAATGCTCTCTCCTTGCAAATCGATTATTATATATGTCGAATCAACATTTAAAAAACAACAATAAATTAAAAAAAGATGCTGAGGTATTATTATATTCAGTAAAAAACAAGATAAGAGAAAGAGATGCTGATACTTAGCAGATAGTGATGTTAAAAAAAATCTGTTGCGAGCTATTTAAGCTTAGTTTGATGATTAGTAATGTATGGGAACGTCCTTAGATGCAGTCATCTTCAGGTCTCCTCTGGCCGGTCAATAAGAAAACAAGGTAACTCTCCTTGAAAAACGTGATGCCAATAAACAATGAAGCACCCAGTCTTCTAGCATCCTTCCCCGGCCACAATATAAAAAGAAGAAGCAATGATCCCATAATATCCCTTGCCTTGTGTACCGTTGCACCTATAGCTCTTACCCTGCTGTCTCTCTCTTACTATAAATAACCACATTAATAAATATCCTTGTGAGTTATGGTAATGGAATGGGTTTTGTTTATTTTAACAGAATGATTTGTCACATTACATTAAAACATTAGATTTAAGGAAGAATCAATGTCATTCACTCAATATCTTAATGTGTAGTTTAAAAAAGGACTTCTGATTTCATTAATTGACCAAACGCTAAAATATAATTTTGTTAGACAAATTAAGTAAGGTCAAACAATAAAAATAATAAATTCATAGAAAAATTAGAAAAACTGTGTTTTTATTTACATCTCTATACTTAATGGGTAATGAATCAAAACTACTCTTTGATTTGAGTTGGCTTGAATTTAATCTGTTTAATTTTTTAGCTTTAGTTTTATTTACTATGAGAAGGTTCTAGAGTCTAGAGTGTCTTACAAAACCGGCTATGTAGATACTGCTAGGTAGACATGACTGTTATCCAGCAGAATGATTCTAACGACATTTAAACTCCTTTAAATATTTAATCATAATTCACTTTAGCTATATCTTGGTATGGTAACCTTCTATCAAAATAAGTACTTATATTACAAAATTTCAAGCCTTTGTTTTAATTAACAAATAGTTTGTTTTTCTATGTACGTATTATTTATTAGAATGGTCTTTATAAGCGATATTAAAGGTAGCCTATATTTAGGCAAATAATAGACTAGGATAGTAAGCGTATACAATTAGGATGATTTAAAACCATCTTTACGTATAAAGAGGAGAATTTATAAATGAAGAGAAGCTTATTGCTAGAGTGTGCGGCGTCCGTAACAAACTGTAAAGTTTAGAAACATAGTTTGTATTAGCAAGGAATATCTTTCAAGGGTCATTCGTTAAAGCCACTTATGGAAATGTTTAATAATAATCATTTAGCTTAAGTCAGGGCTGTTGTCGACCATTTCATCTAGCTCGCTCTTAGCTCCTGAGAAACTATAATCAAACCCACAATATTAAATCCATGCTTCTTAATGAATTACCTCTCGTTGAAAATTCAATGGCCATTCCTAATACATACTTTCTTATTTTTAATCGAGGGCCATTTGTTGGTTCTTTTTAATAAATAATTTAAAATCATACAAGGATATTAAAAATCTTAAATTAACCGTTTGACGGTTCTTATTTCGAATATGGAATACAATTTTAATTGAAATATAAAAAGATTATTTCGAGTTATAGTTTGTTTAGTGGCTTGTTACGTTTCGCGACGGTAACAAGTTTCCTAAAGTAAGCGATATATTTTTAATCACCGCTAACCTAGTTATGGGGTGAAGTGGACAGCGCGGGAGCAGAAGCACGTGGATTTATTTCCAAAGTGGCCCCTTCGACCCGGCAACGATAAATCAGGCTCTTGTGCAGTTAAGTGACAAATGAGTGAAGGCCGGTTGCCTTCCCATTGACGAGAAACAACTTCATCCGGAGGCCTAGAAGCGATTATATCGTTAGGCGGCGAGAAGGGCTTCTGACGCCGATACCGTCCTATCCGCTCCACATAATGGCCCAGTTCTGTTGGTAATTATTTGGAGCTATGCTTGTTGGCATGCAAGTCTCGAGGCGAGGGAGCACCTCGCCACGTTAATCAGCGCCCCTTACCAAGTAACGCGGCTCACACACCTTCGTTAACAACACTTTATTCCTCGCTCAGTTGGCCTTCTCCTAGTTAAACATCGCCAGGAATCTGCTCGAACCAGCCTCCACTCGACAAACTATAACTTACCCATCACTATCTAGTTAAGTTGAATGATCGACTAAAATATATTTTGCTGCTTACTTCGCTAAATATAAGATGAGAAGGCTATATATTAAGATTCCAGATTATTTTTATTTCTCTTTGATGTCTTGAAGAAAAAGTAGTCCAGGGCCGGCTTAATAATTCTAACTTTAAAGAAATAAATACATCCCAATAGGTTACTTTGCAAATCTTATTTCCCATAACCTATCTACTATATCTTCAGTAATTTTACATTACTTATTGAATTACTATCATTTGAATTATTATCATTGAAATGATAATAATCATTCACATCATCAGGAATCACATTTTTTTCGCAATACCTAAATTGTATTTTTAACAGAAGCATTGTGATTATTCTGAAGAACATTTTTTTATTTCTCTGACTTCAAAAAGTTTATAATAACAAATGGTTGAGTTCTTTATTTTAGTGGGGTCTTCTTCCAGGTTAATTCGGTGTTAATCTAGATTACTGTTTAAATCTATTTAAAATTGTAGAATCCGTTTTTTAGAAATAATTTTATTTAATACACATTTTTAAAAACAAGCATTTATTCAATTCTTCTCAGCAAGCCCTTTCATTTGATACCCATATCATGGGCGTGCTTAAAAAATAACTAGTCCACCATCTTGTTCTGTCCACCATATTGAATTTAGAATGACGTCAATTAGCAAACCATGCATTGTCATCCAAACTAAACATGCATGCAAAATTTCAATTCAATCTGATTGATAACTGATTGGATAAATAAATAATAAATCTGATTAGATAACTGCTTTAAAATTCAGTTGCAAGATTTGATCCGAACATAAAAAAAAAAAAAAAAAAAAAAAAAAAAACGTGTAACGGGACACAAAGATTTTCCTTTCGCTTTTGATTAATAGTACATTACGCGTCGAGTGTGGAAAGTAGCATTTTGCATGCGAGTGTGGAGTTTGCACCCGAGCGTTAGCGAGGGTAGTAATACCACACGAGCAATGAATGGAAATAGTCTGATTGGGGCATTCCGCCGCTTTCCAAGAAGAATTCTAAAAAGAATCGAGGCGGCTCTCGGGGACGGGATTCTCGATTTGAGAATCTCATACCGGAATCGTAGTCTGAATGGGGCCATAAGCCGCTTAGTAACATGAGAATCTTCGATTCGTGAATCGCATTCCGGAATCTCTAGTGTGAATGAGGCCTAACCCTTTATGCCTACTCTTTTTTATGAATATATCACTTCACTACACAAGAACATCTGCTTGTATAAGGTTGAAATTTTACATGCCAGTTTCAATTGTACTTTAGACAATGTGTATTATGTTTTATTTAAATCGTTACGTTAGAAGAGATAAATCGGTAAAAACGTTGATTTCTCTATTTTAAACGTGTATAGATCCGCTTTATCGTTTTTAGCGATCTTCAACTCATCATAGCGGTGTCGGTATTGGTAAAACATTGTTTTTTTTTTTCATTAGTAGATGAAATTAAAATTTTTCCCGTCCTAAAATTCCACTTTAAAGCTTCCATCATATGATCCATCATAATTAAGTATAACTAATGGAAATGAATTACGATGGGACTGTAAGTAGAGGAATGCGTTAGTTGGGGTTTTATAAGCAAAACGCCCCACGCTTTTATTTTTAGTGAGATACCCATATAGTGAGATCGCTCGTAGTACTGTGGCTGTTTAAAAGTAATTATTTCTCATTTTTAGTTCATTTTTTTTATAAAAGCGTGTTTTTATTTGTTTAAAAATATAATATTATTTTATACTTTGTCTTCGTCTTTGCCATCTGTTTTAACCTTACTTACTTGAAATTAAGATAACTAAATTAAATCTCTCAACATTTTAAATTTACTAAAGTATGCACGTATTCATAATTTCTGTAAGCCAAAAAGAGGCTAAGATTAAATGCAGTCTCGTATACAAATATGTACCCTTGTGCTGCGACACTCAAATGAAAAAAAAAAATTATTTGATTTAAGTTTGTGGTGTGTATTTGCCAAGTTAGAAAATGTTTTTAAATTTAAACGTGTAGAGTGATTTGGGAAAGAGAATAGAGAGAGGGACAGACAAACATCAACTACTTGCACTGAATAAATTAGACCTAGAAGAACTTACTCGGACAGTCGGAGACTTTTTACGCGAGACTTAGCTTATTTTTTTACACTTGTGTTTTTGTAGTGTTTTTGGAATATATTTACAGTTTACTATACAATAAAATAATATTTATTATCTTTATATACATAATTTTTTTCATATTTACCGACATTATTTTGGTCTTATTCTTATTTATTTCTAAAGCTATCTGTTTTGCTGTAAGGATTGGGTTATCTAGCGTATCTTTATACCCTTATCCTCCCATTCTAACGTGCTAAAGACTTTCTCTGGCACATGAATAAATATTTTACTGGACAGTACGTCACCTTGTCTGCTTCCTCTGTTTATGTTTATTTCCCTGGATTCCTGTTCTAGTGATATCTCTAATTTAGCTTCGTAGAATATATATATTTTATTAATTCAATAATTTCTTTGTCTAGTTTCTATAATTGATTTTAACCCTTAACTGCCCGAATTGATTTTTTTTTTGGAATTTTTGGGGTTTTTATATGGATTTTGGGGTCCCTTAATATGGAAAAAATGTTTAAAAAAATTTTTAAAAATTCCTTACCCCAAATTTCGTTTGTTGCCATATGGCAACGCTAGGATATTAGCCTTACAGTTTTTTTCAGTAATTTAAAAAAAAAATTATTTTACAAAATGTATGTAAAAATAAATTTTAGGTTACAAAGCACAAATAACTGGCAAAATACTAAATGTATTTAAAAGAACAAAAAAGTAAATTATTTTTTGCATTATTTGTATTAAGTTTATCATGTTGCTTATCTGTAAAATTATGTAATTATTTCGTTATTAATTGTTTTTGTTATTACCTTTACAAATATATGTACAGTACGTCACC
>KZ651142.1:255865-274126 GCA_001010745.2 Gerris buenoi | reverse complement strand
TTTTTTTTTTTTTTTTTTTTTTTTTTTTTTTTTTTTTTTTTTTTTTTTTTTTTTTTTTTTTTTTTTTTTTTTTTTTTTATATATATATCCAATTATTGGAAAATATTGTACAATTTATGTATACATATAATATTTTAATGCCAGCGACGTTTGAAGCCCATCAAATTTCGTTTCGATATATTTTTCACCTCAACCTACTTTCGAAACTTTAATTTTACATAAAGGTCATGCACACATTACTACATTACCGCACCATCCAGATCAGTGAGTTGGCCGGGTGTCGGTAGTCCCTCGAAGCAAAATTCTCTTCTGGGGAAATATGTACGTCCAACCTACGGTCCTGATTTGGGTTGTAATGAAATAATGTTTTAAAAAGTTCGATGGGAAGCGACTTTTCTTTTCATGAGTTGACATAGAATACATTTAACGAAAACTTATTACATAATAGTTAAATTTTTTTGCGGGTAAAAACTTAGAGTCATGAATGTTATCAAATTTATATTTTTTTATTACTAACCAAGGTTTGGTTATAAAAACACAAAATAGTATTGAAATTGTTCCTTCATTATTTTCTTGTTATAAGCCATTCTTGTGAAACAACTCCCGCGTGATATTAATATAAAAATTAAATAGGTAAATTGTTTTAGGAATAGATACAGCGAGTGCTTTGGTCTGAGATATACGCAGGGTTATTTTATGTTTTGAATAATATTAAAATGTAGAGGAATATAATGTTAGGTTCATTGTCCTACTAGTAAGACAGTATTCAAAAAGATACTTCTCTCAGCAACAGTGCTCATTATCTCTATCGGTTGATCGCGGTAGCATGAACTCTTCCCCATATAATAATTGAATATAATGAACTTTTATCGGATCGATGTTTAGAACAATGAAAGCCGCAAGATGAGCCCGCATTCAACCCCTTAATCAGTTGCACCAACTACGCCATCCATAAGTCATTGAAATAAAAATTCTACATAGGGACATTTGAAAGTATAATTGCTTTGTGTATCTATGTATCTCTTTAAATAATAATAATTATTGTAGAATAATTTGTAATTCCCCTTATACATACTAAAATGAGGACAAAAATAGTCTACTTCAAATATTATAATAATGTTTGAAGACAATAATTTATTATTTGCTTTAACAAATTGACTATTATGGTGTCCTATAAACCAAGTATACCGATAAATCATTTTCCCAAAGACCGAAGAAAGAAGGACTAAGAAATAGAATTAATTATGCTCTACTTAGCCAACTTAAAATTCAACAATGAATAATGAATGGATATGGCTATGATTGTATAAATGAATTTTTAATTGCTGCGCACAAATGCAATGCTGCTGAGCATGACGACAAGATCTACAAAAAGGAGTTATCATACAACATAATCAAGTCAAATACAACAAAGCGTTGAATGATTTGTGAGCTATCTTTTCGCACATCACAAACAATGATTGGTGAAAGTTTTAGTACGTGACGCAATCTCTTTAAACTTTTTTAAGTGGCAGCACCATTCCGCTCTTGTGGCGCACATCATCGATTTGCCTCGTGAATCTGCAGGCGTCGGAAAGCTTAGAGTGGCTGCGGACCGGTGGCTGCGGTCGTGACCAAACAGACCACTTAGCGGTTTGGGCCGTTTAATTATCTGGGAGGCAGTAGGAAGGAGAGATTATTGTAATTTGCTCATCTGGAGTCCTGGGAGTTCCTAATGCCTCGACCTGCCATTAGCCTCTTCCATCAGGGAGCTCGAGCCAACCGACACACGACCCTGCCTCCTTACTCGTGTCTTCCAACACAACACATTTAGAGCACTTACTTTAATCAAATGTCAAACCTAATTCCCTCAAATTTTCAAACAGAATAATTTTTCTTTTAGACAACTAAACTTCCTTTTCTATTTAAAATGCCTAATTTATCAATATACAGCAATCCTCGCTTGTACACCATTTCTACAAATTATGAAGTAAAATCATTGTAAAAATGGTAAAGTTGAGTCATAAAGAGATTCCTTCACCTTTCTCCGTTCTTTGAGTATATATTTAATTTATACTGTTTTGTATACACTTACAAACACGTATAGAAATATATATTTAGTTATATGAATAAACATAATATATTAGTCTGAGGTCTGAGAAACGTACAGATCTTGTTAACCCGAGTTGAATAAAAGGGTAAATTTTTATAGTTTAAGTAAATTCATTCCCTTCTCATCAATGAAAAATCATTTTTAACTACTTAAATTCCCGCAAACTTGATTTATCTAAAGAAGTATCTAATCATTTTTATCTGAAGTTGTGACTCACATAACTTTTCAGAAAGCTTTTTAATTACTGTTCGACGGAGGATTAAACTGGAACAGAAAACTAAATAAATGAAATATCCTTACCTGAACTTATGAATCTATAGATCTCGCTGCTCTAAGATAAGTTTCTTAGAATCTACTTGTATTATGCTGAGAAGTTTTCCTTACTCGGATAGAAAGTGAAGATACTTACAAAAATGGTTTGACAGAAGAGTTAGAGACTTCAATAATTTATCGCCAGAGAGCAAGGTGTTATTAGTAGACACCTGCAGTTAAGCGGCAGTTCTTTGGCGCGGTGACGGCCGCCCTGCTCTTTAGTTGCCGCAGCATCCTTACCTACATATTTAGCTCTTTACTCCTCCTAATGGGTGCCGGGGGCCGCCTCTTCTAACACTTGGCTCAAGAAATTAGCCACATTGCACATTTAAACATTTCTTTAAACGCTTTGTGCATTAAGGACAAGTATTTTCAAAGCATCTGCATGCTTCTTTTTTCTTAATCTAACTTAATTAATAAGGTAATCAAATTAGGCGTTTCGATAATCGTTCACAGTTTCCTTCTTTTTTTTTTTTTTTTTTTTTTTTAAATATGATGCATTATCATGGACCTTTTAAGAAACGATTTATTTATATTGTTATCAGATCTAATAGAATACTCTAAGAAAATGTGTGATTATTATCGGGAATAATAAACTTAAATTATCTTTTAAATCATAAGCCCAATTTTATTCTCTACACATTTGCATCCATAATAAAAGTTCTCGTTAATCGAATATATATGGTCTATTACTAGATTCTTGATAAGTAACTAGCAAGCATGGGCAAGGCACTCTTCCTTTAGCCTTTCAGCTATTCTACGTTTTTAAAATTAATATAGTAGCATATCCCTAGATATAAATATCCCAACAAAAACACTTGGTAAAAACCAAGTCTTGCATAAAAAGTTGTGAGAAAGTAGGGTAGCCATGTTTCCCTCGTCCAAATAAGTTCTAATAGGTCACTCACAAACTCACACTATTTTTCTCCCAAATTACTCTACATATTTAAATTTAAAAACATTTTCTGACTTGGTAAATACAGAGCGCAAAGAGGTTAAAATTTGATGCAGTGTCTTATACAATTTTGTATCCTCGTGCAGTGACACTCAAATAAAAATATATTATTTGATTTGTTGTATAGTTTAATAAGTTTGTTCTGCGTATTTGGTAAGACAGTAAATCTTTTGAAATTAAACGTGTACAGTAATTTTGGAAAGAAAATGTTTCAAAGGACAAAGAATAGAGATAGGGGACAGACAAACATAATTTATGTGTACTGGATAAATAATACCTAGTACAACCTACTTGGATCAGGGAATCTTGGGTACACCTATGATCTCACAACTTTTTAAGCGAGACGTGGCTCATTTTTTTCCATAATTGTTTTTGTTAGGATTTCACTTCTTCTGGGTGTTCATATTAAACTAAATAATTATCTCGAACAATACCGTCAATCTAAATTAAACATTTACACACTTTATTGTTCCATGAAACTCCCATAGTGAAAGAAATCGGATGTTTTTGCAGAACAAGCCATCATCGATATTCCTGCATGCTTCAACACTCTGGTTTCTGAGCAGATGCAGGATGAATCATCATAGATTGACAGCTACGAGGGAAAGATGAGTTTGAATGCCACGTCTACACGCTAGTAGTACTCTGCACTTCATCAAATAATAGTTATAATGACTAGAGAAAATATTGTACAATGTTGGTTTTGTCTTCCAATTCCAATGGAACCGATGGTGCCTATCAGCAAGTTAATATAATAAGGGAAACTATGTCAAAGCATAGCTACAGTTGTCTTAATATCACTGTGAAGTAATTGTAGAATCTTATTCGATTTTAGTCGAGATATGTATATTTATACTTATTGTTAATCTCACAAGGCTAATGCATTTAAAAAAAAAAATGGTCTTTATTTACTTGGTTCTTATATTGACCCTGACTGTGTTTTCTCGAGTGTGTGCTAGCGACTTATCATAGAAGAGGTGTAATTCAATATAACCAAAACAACGTTAAACCAAATAATTGTATTTGTAACAATTGACAGGTTCTGCTGTTCAGCCTTCTTGAGATAATCTGTGTAGGTTATAAGGAGACTCTTGAACTACACCCAGAGAACTTATTGAACTAAGCCTCTTATATTGATGGTTCTTGACTTATTACTTCTTGAAATATAACCATAAACATGCTAAATGATGATTAATATTTTACAATTGGTATGATTACATGTACTAATGATTAAATTCTTCATTTAAAAATTAGAAACAGTTTTTAACGATTAATAATATAAGTCCTTGTGAGTGATGGTTACAGTTGTAACGCTTTACTTGAAGGTATCTAAGTTGTTTACTATGCTATGCCTACAACTAAAACTCGGTTGCAGCTATCTTGAAATAGTCATAGAAAGGCAGTCGAGGCTCCATATAGAGCTCGTACTGGCAACGGATCTGACCAAGAAGAAAACCTGATCCCAAGACTTGAAGACACCAGTTTTTCAGGACGAGCCGTGGACACCCTCGCCAACATCTCGCCATATAGAGGCCTCTCTTCATCCAGCTCTAAAACGCTCACCACCCGTGGGAAATACAAACTCTTATTATAATTTTTTTATTAAAAAAAAAAAAAATATAAAAATGTTACATAATGAAGTGGTCATATATATACTTTATTTATATATAAATATAAACTCCTTAGTGTTATATACATACAATAAACAGCTTTATTCCAGTTATTCCTTTTTATAAATAAAAATAATCACATAATAACAAAGCAACTGGTTCCCTTAAAGATTACTATTCTTGTAATTGAATTTATAGTTTACCTCGTACATATCCGATTTTATGTGTAAAAAAATATATAAAGGTTTTTTACTATAGTTATTTTTCTCTGAGACATAATTTCTCTTGTATAAAAAAAAAAAGAAACCTCATTTAATAAAATAAAAAGGAGCAGTATTACTGTTTTTTCTCTTTATTTATTTATTTGTTTAATATATTTACAGCTTTTATTTGAGTCTTATTAAAAGCTCAACATAAACATGTGAAAATTACTACATTTAGAGTTAATAATTAAAATACTCGGTCAGTTAGTGTGTGCATAGCTTCCTCGCATCTTATCATGAACTTTATTGATGTCCCGAAATGATTAGGTACATAACTTTGACCCGCCATACATTTAAAACGAAACAAAAACGGTGATGAAAGATGCATATTTGCCAATAAAAGGGATTAATTAAGTATTATATTAAGGTGTGAAGTGTGTATACACTTAATCCCCCTAAATGACGGCTCGGCCTGGATATTTTTCGATGGAATTAAATTGAATTCAAATGCATTGAATTAAATTTGGATTCCTAAACTAAATCAGTCCAATTGCCTTCCGGGCTCGGAACTTTTAGTCGATGGAATTAAATGCACAGAATTGAATTAAAAAACATTAACAAGACTAGCCACCCAGGCCGGGATTTTAGCCGATTGAATTCGATGAATTGAATATTGGGATTTTTTAACTAGACTGGCCCAATTGACAGCTAGGCCGGGATTTTTGGCTATAGAATTAAATGAGGATACGGATACTCGTACCTACACTACGTTATACTAGTTATACTAGGCTATAGAACTTAATGCATTGAATTGAATTAGGATGAGTACAATGAATCGACCCGATTGCTGTTGGGCATGGAAATCTTTTGTCGAAGAAATAAATGCATTAAAATGAATTTGGATGTTTTCAATATTAGGCCCGATTGCCAACTCGGCCTGGGTGTTTGCTGGTGCAATTAAATGAGGCCCGAGTAAACTCGGACTTTTGTCGATGGAATTAATTGAATTAAAATATAATCACTGGACTGGTATTAACGGGAAAAAGATATGATAAGGGAGTTGTGAATTTCATAAGCAAATGTTTGATTTGATTGCAAATGGTTGTAGAACACTACGTGGGTCCTCTTGTCTATGGCATTCCCCAGACTTGCCGACTCGGGCTGGACATGTGTTCGTCGACATTATGTGGTAAAATAACGTCAATATAAATAAATCGGTTAGCCATATTGTGACGAAACGTTTTTATATTACATAGGTATAAAAAATTTAAATCTAAAAACTCAAAAAGGGTTCAAAAAACACTATATTAAATTGCCCATTAAATTGCCTTGCGAATGATTCTTTTTTTGCAATAGGTATATTTAATTTTCTTAGAAATCCCCTATTAGATAGAAATTTGATACTCGTAAATATTTCAAATTCACAGTTTTTGCACTTTGGACCACGTTTTTTATTCCAAGCTTATTACAGAAACGGAAGATATGCGATAGTTCTAAAGATTGAACAATTATTATATCTATGATTTCAACAATTCTATGAAAGAAATCCGTTTCAGACATCATGGTACTAGCCAGGTCATTCATTCCAATAAGTTTTAATCTTCTGCACCTGATTGTTTCTCTTCCTCATACTCACAAACATACATTTATTTATACCTATATCTTTAAAAGTGGTTATCTGATTTTAATGAATTTTGAATGGTTTGTTTAAAGCAACCCGAAGATAACCCCAGATTATTTTACCTGTCTGCGCTCTCAAAGTACAGCTAAATTGATACATGAATTCATGTTAAATAGTGTGCCAGTTCCACAAAGCTTCCTGGTGTCCTATTTCACATATATTAATGATTTTTTGCTTTTACAACCTTTATTGTCAAATTTATTTCATTTTCCCTCCGTTTTTAAATGTATAAAAAATTGGTTTAGTTTTTCACATGAGTGAAAGTATTAATTTAGCGAAATTTAAAAAGCGGTTGAAAATAATCTAGGGTGATCTGTGGGCAACTTTGGAGAGACCAGGCAAATTTCATAAAAATCAGATAAGTACTTTTGAAGATACAGTAGTAAATAAATGTATGTGTGTGCGCATTTGGAAGAGAAACAAATGGATGACGAAGATTAAACTTACATGGGACCAACAATAGGCTAATTATGACCGACCATCCAAATTTCATTAAAATCGAACGAGTAGTTTTTAAGATATGTTAAGATTAGGGACAGATTGACGACAACACGGGACCAAAAATGTTCCCTGATAACTAAAACGGATTGCTGTCTTGGAATTATTGAAATCCCAGGTGTAGAAAAATATTCGTTCTTTAGAACGACCACAAAGCTTCCGTTTCTCGCTGAAAGCTGGGTATCAAATTTTGACACATTTAAAAAGCAGGAAAATTAAATAAATTTGACAATAATGGGTTATAAAATAATAAAATCCATTTAAGTATACGAATTAGTAAGTGAGGAAGTTATGTGCCACACTAATTGACAGACTATATTCTAAACTGACACTGTTTTGCATTAATTATCACAATTAATTTAAAACCCAATACATTGCGGTTTAATATTTTGAGTTTTTATACAGTTTTACAGCATCAATGTAATTTTTATAAGGTTGGCTAAGATTTTTTTTTTTTTTTTTTTTTTAATTATTTTTTATGATCAAATCATCATAACTTCGTTATTTTTTTAAAGATTTCGGATCTCACGATATTGCAAATGACAGTCTACGACAATCAGTCTGCAACTATCTTTGATTATTGCAATGATAATTTTTGACTAAATGCCATATTTTACAAGATATTACAGAAAAAATGTCGTGGCACATGCAAGTCGAGAAAGTGTCATAGTAACTATAAATAGCTATAACTGTAAATAAAAGCTTTTGTATTCAAGTAGTTAATGGTTAAGTTCATTCCTATTAAAAAAAGTTTAATTCCAATCTAGAACTTATAAGGAAGAGAGTAAAATAAAATGAATCAAAATCGGTCTTGACTAACCGGGTTTCGAGGTATTTCCCCTTTTTCATCCCTTGTAGTCTGGACCAAGTAAAGTTTAACTATCTCCAGCTGATTTAAGAAAATATGCTTTAAGCAGATAATAAACTTCTAGAAAATACGAGTTACAGTGTAGTCAGAAATTTAGATCCGGTTAAAAAAGGCCTCAAGTCCTAGTTTTAAACTGTAAAAGATCAAATATAACAGTTGTTTGTACTAAAGACGATGCATCTCCTTTCGTTTTGATGTTCTTAAAAATTGCGCAGATCCTCAATATTTCACAGGTCCTTGTCAGATGTATTTAGTATGGAAAATGAATGAAGTTTAAGGCTGATGTATAGCGAAACTTGGGGTCAAATTAGTGAACCGTTCAGGTCTAATGTCCCAGCCCTCGAGCGGTAATAAATATCGGTCGCCAAATTACAGTTGAGGCCTGAGCATGGGTGAGAGGTTTCATATGCTGCACATTTGTCTTCGCCGGGCCAGCTGAGGCGAGGACTTGGTGGCCAGGGTGACTTATTGATACTATAAATCATAATAGGCTTACAGTAATCGCCACTGGAACCAAATCCTCCGATAAGCAGATGTGCTTCAAACAATACCTTTAATATTCCATCTTATTAATGTCCACTTAAAGGATATTTTCTTAAACGATACTTTGGAAAAGCTTTCTCTTCAGTAATTTACACTAACTTTAACTTTAAAGAATAAAAATATTCAATGCATATTTTTTTAAAATACTAAATGTTATCAATATAATGTCAAATAATTTTATTTTAATCTCTAATATTACCTAAAGGTTATTACTACTACTGTGAATAATATTTTTTTTTTTGTATGTTGTAATTACCCCATGTATAATGATCTATTATAAATCACTAATAAGTATAATTTATTTATATATGTTTTAGTCGAGGAGATAAATTACATAAAGTGTCTAACCAATCAAATTAATCTTTGATACCCTCTAAGAATATATGGTCGGCTAAGTTCGTTTGTAGGACATACCTTGACCATAAGCTGTTAAGAAAAGAACGGTGTGGTGGAAAGCAATCACGCCCCATCCATTTTGATGGGCAATGCGATTTTTATGATCTTGAGTGCAAAATTAGTAAGAAGTCCAAAGATCTAGTTGTTGTTAGTTTATAACTTAATACGTTAGTTATCAAAGTGGCCACCCGGCAATCGAAATCTAACATCAACTTGATTTTTGGTTTACTAAATACTTTTTGTATTCAGGATCATGAAAGTAACATTTTCAGCCAAAATAATGGGGGCAGGGATGACCGCTCTCCACCACACCAGTCTGTTTTTTTTAATAGCTTATGGCCCAGCTATAACCCGAAGAAGAGCTCTGCAGGCCATATATTCTTTAAGGGTACTACGATATTAGTCAGTCGCTTTTATATGCATGCTATCTCCTGGCTTATCATGAATTTTAACTTCTAAATCTATTACTTTTTTTTATTTGATTATTTGACACAAACATTGAGTTCCATATTTTTGAAAATACTTGATATTTGTTACTAATTTATTTAAGAATCGATAAATTTCAATTTCATTTTAAAGCTCTATTTCGTGGTAAAGGTCCAGCTCATTCAGTCTAGTTCTTGTCTAAGTTAAGATGCTGATGCTACGTCCAGGGCTAATATCGGGCTATTAGGGCTAGGAAATCGTTGTAAATTCATCCTAACAAATTAAATTAAAACTAATACTCTAATTGATTATTAACTATACAAGCATTTGTTTAAAAATCCAAAGCTTACATAATGTAGAAATTATAAAGTTAAACACATAATTTGTAGTAAAAAATTAAAACAAAGTTTCATCAGATACCTCCAGCCTTGTGAGTCCAAAATAGGGTACCAACTTATTGGATAGATACTGCAGGTGTTTATTAAAAAATACCTCCAAACATATTAAAAAAGAAACTTTGCTTAATTAGGACTGCTTTAATGGTTATTTTTTCTGTAAGATTAACATGATTTTAAGAGTATATGTATTTTAGATGTGATTGGTCCTGGATATAGATCCTTGTTAGAGATAAACTAAGCAGGAGATAATTTCTTGTTATCAGCAAGTGATTAAGTGAAAATTAAAGATGTGTTTAAAAGGATAGAGGGGAAAAGATTTAAGATAGTACACACGCACCATGTCTTGTAACATTATCTTAACCATCTTGCTACCTCTAATGTACGTTTTGAAATTGAACCTTTCATTAATCAACTTTTTTTTTCCTCTTCCGACAGTAATACATTTTACCTTCAGTACTTTCCAGAAATCAAACACCACTTTTGTTAAGCTTTTAAGAAAACGAAAAAGCTTTAGTTCATTTTTTAGCTTTAGTTCCATATTACTATTACTCGTATTTTTATAAAAATAATAGTATTTAAAAATTAATGACTAAGAATGGAAATATTTCAGCTTCAACAGTAGAATATCAATCTGATCATAAATTGATCACACAATGGTGTAAAAATTGTTAATTAACAAATGCAGTTATTTTATTACCTCTCGTTATCCTGTTGATTGATAATAACTATTAGATAAGATAGGAAATTTAAAACTACTTGCATAAATCCTAAATTAACCTCTAAATTTACTTTACTAGCGCGATTGGTACTCAGTGGAACGGATTTATTAATAATTATACTTCTACTTATTGAACTATAGTTTATACTAAAATAAGTAATCAAATCTCAGTTAAAATCATTGTCGGAAGTATTTAATTTTGACGTTTAGATAAGGGTAATTGGAACCTATTTGTCGAACGTTTGCGTAAGTGACGGTTCAGTAGATCGATAGTACTGTTGCGGATAGAATCAGGCAGGTGGGCTGCTCGCTTAAAGAGAAATGAAAAGAGATCTGGGTCGTAGAATTTAGCTGGAGGGCAGGGACATGTACAAGGTCCATTGGTTGGACATACGCAGGGTTCGATGGTCTGGGGAGTCGGATGTACACAGGGTGGTGTGAACGTTGCACAGGGTGTGTAACCTGGTGTCGAACATATAGGTAACGACGACTGTTGAATGCACGATAAGGGTGTTCTTCCTTCGTACATGTTCGGTGTTTTCACGAAGCACCATTTATCTTTATGTTCAAAGCAAGGTTTGGTCGGACCGCACGTTACTGTTGTTACGCAAAAGCAGTCTGTCTCCCATGTGCAGGCCATGGTGACTGGCTCCTCTTTGCACCAACATTTGGCGTTTTTAAAAACACATTTGTCAGTGTGCTCAAACACCGAAGGAGCCTTGAAAGGGATGTTCTTCTGTTCGAGATCAGGTTTGAATGCGGCAACCATTCGATCGTCACTAAATCTTTTAGCGTATCTATTGCCTAGTCTTGAATTTGAATTTAGAAGGTTTGCAATTAATTCTTTTAACATTTCCCGGTTAGGATCTGCCAAGGCTTGATTTGGTTTACCGATTTCCGGTGGCGAAGGTGCGACCTCTCCCACTCCATTGGCGAATTTACCGAATTCGCCACTAAAACTTCCGTTGGTGGTGAAATTGAATTTGGCTTTGACTAGTGTGTCTGGCTTATCATTTGTTGCATCACTGGAAAGAAGACTTGCAGCGGTAACAGTTTCCCCTAAAACATTAAATTATTATAAAATAATTATTATAAAACTCGAGAACTAAAACAAAAAAAATCGGTCCAATAAATCGAACAAAAGATAATAGATATTGATAATTTATATTAATCTCATAATAATTAATTAAATTGTTATATTTTTAGATGTGTTATTTATTTTAAAACGTGTTCAACAGGTGGATGTGTTTACATTGTCTCTGTTTTAGGTACTCTTACTACCTATTAAGAGACAGGGATATTCAGTCCAATATTCTTTGGGACAAAGAAATATCACATTTATATACATTTAAAAAAAATGTATTCGGTTGTACGAAAGTATATTAGATTAAAAGAAAGTGAAGGCCCTTTTCTTTAAAAGTGCCTTGTTTTCTAATAAAATCATATTTATTTTCATCAATACCTCGGGAACAAGATTCTTCCCAGGAAAACGACTTAATATGGCTAAGTTTGAATTTAAATGATTACAGTATAGAATTTTTGAATGAAAATCGTCAGAATCGTTTACGATAATTTTTATTTTTACGTTTCTTCAGAGTTTGTGGGAGGTAGCGCTCCCATATTTAGAGCTAAAATTAATTTCTCATTTTCGCCTCGGGTATAATGTTTCTGAACCTTTATGCCAAATTAAATCAAAATCTGCCCAGTGGTTTATAGGCTCCACGCGCCTGCACAAAATACAGACAACAGAGACGACAGACCAACATTTCTTGGAATCAAAGGCCTGAAAAATCATGTAAATCTATCTAAACCTCAAAATTGAATTTTCGCGATACTTTTTTTTCACAATACTTTCTCTTTATATATTCTACGAAAATATAAACAGGTCAAGTGTGTGCTAGTCAGCACACAGCGAGGGTCCGTAGGCCACACTGTATAGTTTAAGTAGTACCCTATTGATGGCGTTTTTTAAAATGCTAAAAAGCTTACTTTGAACTATCCTTTGGGTCTAATATTCTCAAAACACAAAAAAACTTCTGATAAAGTATTATTTTTTTTACCATTGAACCGGAAAACAGTCATATAAATACATCGAAAAGACTATAATTATATAAAAAAAAAACGTATTTTGTCAATAAAAAATAAAATAATTTTTTTTCAAAATTTTCAAAAAGTGGTATCTTTACTTTTGGTCGAAGAATGTTCAGGAATGTTTTCACATCCACTAAACTTGCCTAAACTCGCCTTATCAAAGTTATAACCAAAGAATTTTATATTTTTGGGTACTTATATAGAAACGGGCCCCCGTTTTTGTTTTTTATACAAATGAGTTTATATCCCTTTGTCTAACTACCTATTAAGACAAAGGGATATTCAGTCCAATATGCTTTGGGACAAAGGGATATCACACTTATATACAAAATAAGTGTGTATTAAGTTGTAAGAAAGTGTATTAGATTAAAAAGAAAAGGGGGTCATTTTCTATAAAAGTGTCTATTTTTGTAATCAGTTCGACGTACCCTTTCATATGATACCCCTCACGGTGTCAAATTAAAAAAAAAAAAATTAACCAAATTTATTGAAAAATATTTTTTTAAGCCGCTATATTTTTAACATATGTGGGTAGGTACAAGACATATACATGCCAAATTTAAAGTAATCGGACGAAAGGTGTAGCCGTGAGCAGGCGACGGACGGACTGACAGATAGACACACGCAGGAAAATATAAGGGTCCTTGGTTTTGCCTACGGACCCTAAAAATTATCACTGAAAGCAGAAATGCTCCGGATAACATTGAGGCTTTAACCCATCTTTTGTGTCACAGTAAAAAATTCCAGATTAATAATTCAAAGTTTTTATATTAACTACGCAACTATGCACTGTTAGAAAAGGAATCAAATAGTCTCATTAAATATAATGTAACTACAAATTGAGGAATCTTAGCTAGGCCTTTATTTCCACAAACCACTGAAAGTCCAGATTATTCCGAAATTTCTAAATGGCATGATGCATTAGTTTCTCTCATAATAAAATTACTAGTTAAAACATCGTACCTTCAGCAAATTTGTTGATCAACGCGACAGAGAGTAATAATAAACAAACAATCATCTTCAATCATATTGTTGGGTCATCTATACAGAAACATCAAGACTGAAACAAAGTCAAATTTGTTATACAAGTAAATGTGTGACTAATATAAATAATTATCTATTAGTTGTCTTCTCATACTATGAACCATGGCATTATATTATATTGTATCATTATAATTTTAAATGTTTGTCGTTTAATTTTAAAACATTGGAATATGATAGCTTTAGGTGGGGAGACATAGTATGGATTAGCAAATAAACCAAAGGTTAAATAGAAAAAATAAATTCTTCTGAATATAAATTAGTATTTTTACTACTTCTGTCTCTTAAGTTCCCCTTTTGCAGCGGAAATTTTTATTTATTTCGTGCTTTTTTTTGTGCAATATTAAGTTTTACACAGTTACGACTCCATATTGTAGTTTTAACATTGTTTTTCCTGGAACCGAGTAAAATTTCAAATAAAAATTGTTCTGTTAAAATCTACGCACACTTGACCTAATTTATATCACACCTTTAACGAATATGACGAATTTAACCAATGGTGGCACATTTAAATAACCATACAAAAATCGAACCTTGGAACTTATTGAATTAACATTATTTCAAATAAATATATAGTTTATTTTTATCTAACACAAATATATTTATTCTAGATAATTTATCGAAGACTTTGGAAACCAAATGAAGCAATCAGTTAACTGAAGATTTGAGCCGTATTCGTCAAAATGACACACGTCAAAAATCACCGTCTTCTAAATTCATTTTTATAAGTAAGTTAGATTTAAATATTAAAAAAGTTACCTTGCACGGTTAAAAAACGGAGTTACACTAGATCTCCTATACGGTTAACGGCTATTACATTCCATTCGCGAACCTACCGAATATATTCCGCACAATTATTATTTTCGAAAAAACTGAAATACTTCAAATTAACAAATAAACAAAACCTCAACTATGTCTACTTGTTTTGATCATCCAGTTATTTTAATATTGTTTTCTTAAAAGTATCTTTTTACTAGAAAAATATTTGTCAAACAAATGTCAACTCCATGCTTCAAGTAAAGATTCGAAAATATTCTAGTAAACGAATGTTATAGAGGTATATCAAACCAGCATTCAAACATTATTAAAGCTTAAAAGATGTTTTTTACCATAGTTATTAATAAAATTAATTAATAACTAACTACTTATAAGCTTACTGAATAGTTGTACTTAAATATTTTTATTTTTTTATAAATCGCTAAAATAAATCAATCCATTCATTGTGTTTAGTGATAAAAAATCGTTTCATACTCGGAATATTCATTTATCTATTATTTCTTTCTTTCGAATGATATAAATTACACACATATATGTTATTACTTATATTTTCAAGTATTTTCTACTAATTTCAACAATATACCTTTATAAACTTTTTAAACCAAGTGTTATCGTTTGCCTGCTATTACTAACTGAGCGTTATACTATGGTAGAAGTATAAAAAGTATTACCATATATTAATACTTTAATTTATGAAGTAAATTTTATGAGGAAGATATTAGATATAAGTGTTTCCGTAACACGTTTGTTTCACATGACGTGTATTTGATTATTAGCCAGCTAACTTTTATTTGAACTTTTTTCCATGAGCAGTTTTTTATTCCTTTATATAGTTTGAACGATTGTTCTTGTAAATAAAAAGTGATACATTTTTTGTGAATTACATTTGTTTTACTATACAAAAGTCAAAATTATTTTATTAAAAATAAATTATCACTCAAAAACCGTCGTTAACATTACGTTTAACGTTTATGATTACTGTGATTTAATTAGTTTAAGAGTGGAAAAGATATTAATTAAATAATAAAATGTTTATAATTATTGATAGTTGGGTCTGAAGAAAACGCCCACTATTTAGTCATCTTCAAGTTAACTAGAAGATTACTATCCCATCTTGTTCTTGCTAAAATATAAATGTTTTATACAAATCTTGGTGGTTATCTTCAATCCAGTTTGGGATAATTTTTCCAAAATTACATAGTTATTCCATGACTGTCACAATTGGTTGCTCTATGTATAATTTTTTTTTTTTTTTTTTTAAATAATACTAAAATCAAGGTAAGTTAAACCCAATCCAACTATCACAAAGGTATGTCTGTGATAATAATGTTATCAAATTAAACTTTGATGACTGATCTAAGCATTAGAAGCTAAATCAAACTATTTGTAAAAATGGCTATAGACTGGACTGTTTTTATGCCTCTTTTTTATATATTATATGTAAGTCTTAGTAATTTACTTTCAGCTATTTAAAAATTAAATTTACTTTTAACCCTCAACTTTATTTTTAAATTACATTATTAGTAGTGTATACAATTACGAAATCACAGGTTTTGCTATATCTTTTTCATAATAACCATGCATGCTATTACTAAAATGCTATTTTTCAAGAGACGTTTAAACCATTTTAACGACTAAAGCGTGTATATTTAAGTGAATAACCACAGCTGACGCAAGCTCAGCTTTTGTTTACGTATTATGTTTATTGTCTTTATTTAAAGTTTAGTTAAAAATCACGACGAGATAATTTTTTTACAAGAGCTATAATTTTTTTCTTATTTACCTTAGAGCTATAAGAGACGAGAATTCTTAGTCTAAGTACTCATTTAGTTACATCGATGAGGATAAAGATATCAAAGGGAGAATGTGTTTATTATTTTGATTCTTTTAAAAGAAGGCTCTTTAAGAGATTTGATCAGTTAATAGTGGACAGGGAATTGTTTTTTAACCTAACAAGTGGTTAGAGTTGCAGGAGGACAAAATCGTTGTATAGAAATTACACGTTTGACTCTAGATAGTCGGCGCCTGAGATTAAGTCGTCACAGGCCTAAGCATTCAAAACTGTTTACAAGAGAGAATATTGGTCAGTAAG
Source organism: Gerris buenoi (assembly GCA_001010745.2). Classification (NCBI taxonomy): domain Eukaryota; kingdom Metazoa; phylum Arthropoda; class Insecta; order Hemiptera; family Gerridae; genus Gerris; species Gerris buenoi. The sequence goes on along the minus strand of KZ651142.1, from coordinate 257,425 downwards.
GCGTATCGACGATGCTTTGGGTAATTTATAAAACACTGTACTTAGTCTTTAGATTGGCACTGGCTCAATGATTAAAGGCGCCTTAAAGCCGCTTCCATATAATCAACATGAATCCATATTTGGGATTCGGTCGTAGGTTAAGCTTACAGAGGATAGTACCGCTCCATGTTGGTATAACTGTAGTTATCGCAATTCATCGGTCCCATCACTAAATGCAACTGCGGCCTTGTATAACCGCTACATCTTTAATTCCATATAAGACAAACATCCAAAAAGATAGAAATTTCAAATTGATTTTCAAAAGAAACTTAATAGAAAAATGGCACAGCAAGCATCGCGTGACTTAATCAAGATTTGCGCTAATTTATTCACTTATATGTACAATTTATTAAAAAAAAACACAACTATAACTTCACTAAAGAAATATTTTTTTTTAGGAAGTTATTCCCAATGATTGAAACAAGTCTAAATCAAAATATTTTCTATTGCGTTTTTATTTTTTTTTTTATATATATATTTTTTTTTTTTTTTAATTGTTCCATTACATAGATGGGAAATTCTTGTAGGCGTATATACACTGTACCAAATAATTTTTATTTCTTCCAAATTTGATAAAATGTAAAAGTGACATAACAAAATGCTTTTAAGTTATTTATGGGTTGAACTATATATTTTAAACAAATTCAGGTTAGTTTTTTTTGTTTTTAAAAAAACCCACACTCTTGTTGTTTTCAAGTATGTACTTGTTATTTTTTAGAAACAAAAGCAACATTAAATTACATAAAAATGCACTCTTTAAAGCGTTTGTTAAGTTCCTCTAAGCTGATAGTTGTATGGTATGTTGTCGAGTCAGATCTAGACTCTTTGGAACAAGCATTAAGGTAAAACTTAAGTCTCCTGTCTTTAAATGGGCTCTTAGCTCCGAGTATAAGGTAAATTATAATGAGTTCAAATTGAATGATGAGAGACAAACATCAAGTTGATTGGTTTATCTTGTTGAAATAAATCATAAAACAAACTAGAGTTAGTTGAGATATCACAGGGCTGCCACCGTAATGGCTTTCTTCTGTAAACTTTAAATTCCCAGGGCACATGTTATCTTATAGAATCTCTCTCGGCCCTTCTACTCATAACGTTAGCTCTTTCATTAATTTGATTATACAATTATTATAACAGGTTTATGCCTAGTATTGATTTTATTAAGTGCAGGACATTGACTAAATATAAACAATTATTGTTATTTTTTAATTAACCACACTTCATACATTGAGAAAATACTTTTTTTTTTTTTTTTTTTTTTTTTTTACTAGGAACTTAAAATCAAATGAGCGTGTTGAATTAGGTCTTGTCATCCTTAAAGCCATAGGAATAACCGTTTTTTCTCCTAGTTAAAAGTTAATATTAATTCTCAATATTATAATGATTACAATATATTGATTGCGCTATTTCAATTTATTTTAAGCCATTATTTTATGAATACAATTCCAATCATGGGCGCCCATATGAATTTTTGTAGGGGGGGCCACCATCACCAGTGAGGGGGAGGGGGCACCTCCGGTA
>KZ651142.1:215482-226594 GCA_001010745.2 Gerris buenoi | reverse complement strand
AATTGCATTTTCAATCATATAGTTACTGGATATAACGGTACGCAAAAGAAATATTGTTTCGAGGTAAAGCTGTAATATAATAGTTGTTAATGGAATTATTTAATACATTTATAAATAATAATTTTAAAAAAGTAAGTAAACGGATCTTGAGATTTAGAATTTCTGAACACACTGGAACATATATCCTTATTAAAACTTTGAGTAGATTATATTGAAATAATAGATTATTTTCTTTGACTTAGTACAAAATGTGTTATACTTTCTGATATTTCTCCTCCAAACAACTATAAAAAAGTTATAAGAGTATTATGGAAATGTAATATTTAATATGCTAATTCTTAGTGTTTAAAGCCGGAAAGTTAAGGTAGCTTATCTCAATGTTGGCCTACAGTCACTCTTTCTTAGTTCGACATTAGGAATAAAAAAAATTATATATTAATACAATTTGAATCAATTATAGGGTCGGGTTGTGAAAAGCCCAAACACCTAATGATACTCATTTGGTTTGCCACCCGAGCGAAATACCCTATTTAAATCCTTATAATTCCTAACATTTTGTTTGGGGCGCCGCTTCTTGTAATAATAAATCCCTTTCTACCACCCAAGATGTGACTGATGAAGTGCTCTAACAGAGGCACCAAACTACCTATTATAATTACAGCCTTACCCTCTATCTTCTATTTATATAACTTACAACATACACATTGGAATACGTGTGTTAAATCAAAATAATAATCGGTCTAATCGCTCCAAACCGAAGATATTATCATATTAATAATAATTTGCAGAATGGCTTGATCAGTTAATAGACAAACACATAATTGATTAATATACACGTGTTTCAAATGCTTTAATCACTTTATCAATTAATAGGTAAATACTGATAATGGGGACAAAGTGAAAACTATAATGTCCAACTTTATGTTCAATTATTATTACTGAAAGTGTAAAGAGAAACTTTATTGAGATAGGAAATTTCCGTCTATTGTTTGCAGTATGTGCAGCCGCTTGGAGACTACACTTCTAAACAAATTTTGAAAACATGTTCAATTTTGATATACATGTTCCAGGGAACGTTGATATACATGTTCCAGAAAAATTGATAGACATGTCTCAGCGAACATTGATAGAAAGGTTCCAGCGAAAATTGATAGAAATGTTCCAGCGAACATTGATAGAAATGTTCCAGCGAACATTGATAGAAATGTTCCAGCGAACATTGATAGAAATGTTCCAGCGAACATTGATAGAAATGTTCCAGCGAACATTGATAGAAATGTTCCAGCGAACATTGATAGAAATGTTCCAGCGAACATTGATAGAAATGTTCCAGCGAACATTGATAGAAATGTTCCAGCGAACATTGATAGAAATGTTCCAGCGAACATTGATAGAAATGTTCCAGCGAACATTGATAGAAATGTTCCAGCGAACATTGATAGAAATGTTCCAGCGAACATTTTTGGTCTCAAGTATTCCATTTAGGCTTCTCTCTGACCTAGAAAAATTAATTTAAAAAAGAAAATTACATATCTTCAAATTGTTTATACTGTGTTTTCCTTGTATTAAAGTACTTTTTTCATACATTTACTACGTTTAAAAGAAATTAAATAGGCATAAGCCTGGTTTACACGGGTAGAGTAAACAGGAGAGTAGAGTGTACTCTTCTTCCCACTCTACTATACTGAGCGTTTTTTTGGGTTTCTACGGGTAGAGTTACCCTACTCGCTACTCTACTCTCCTGTTTACTCTACCCGTGTAAACCTGACTTTAGTCACAAAAAATCTGTACATTGTAATAATTAGTGCAATATATTTTTTTCTTGTTGACATATCATCCGGCCTCTTCAGTTCCAGCTAGTATTATATTTTATACGTTAATGGTTAATGCATTAGTTGTTTATTTCATTCTTAACATAAAGTGAATTTTTCAATTAACTGAGACTCAATTTAAATCTAAATTCAATGTCATTTTAATCTTAATTAAAGTTTAAGTTTTTAATTGTGCATTAAGTGCAGTAAAATAACCAGTATCTCTTTTTTTTGTCTCTAAAAACTAAATTGCAAATTATCTTACAAATAAATTATCCGGGTTATTTACGTTTTATTCTGACAAAAAATATATATTTTTTAATTTTATTGTATAGATTTATTAGTTTTATTTCAAGACCGAATGTATTTTCAAAATTTAATTAAAGATTTAATATTAAATATTCCGCTAATGTATAACTTTTTTTACAGCAAGATATTTCTTCTCTTAACTAAATTTATTTAAGTACTGATTAGATTAAACACTAATTAATGCAGTTAAGACGCCATACTTAAAACAAAAAAAAGAGCTTTGAAATCAAAACCAACGATTAAAATTAAATTAATCGTATTTTATAATGGGTAGGTAATAATTAAGAGTCGCTGAATCAAAATATGCAAGTGGTAGGCAGTCGTCCAATTACGCCAAGACATGCCTCGGGTCCAGAAACGCGAGATAAAAGACACAAGAAGCACAAGTTGCTTTCTGCATTCTAATAGGAATCCTAAAAAAAAGAAGGCAAACTCTCCTATTTAAATATTCTAAGGATTGAGTAAAAAAATTAATTTAATGATGAAATATAATCTATGCTAAAATCTACTTTCTGCTACAAATGTTAAGACAAGAATTAATATCACTACTTCTAAGGAGTGTCACTTAAATAAAGTAAAATAATTTTACAGTGACATATATTGCATGTTCAATTTCAGACTCAAATATTAGCGTCAGCTTGAACATGTTCAATCATTGCCGATAAGACAAGTGATTGATTTTAAACCCATTCATGGTGTGAAATGTCCTGTCATATTTGGCATATTGAATTTAGAACACAATAACACAACCACTTCAGTAAAGCAAACAACTATTTTCATTTATGTATATTAAATATAGATTTTGAATTAAGTATAAATAGAAGTTTGTGTAGACAAATCGACATTATCAAGTAGCTGTTAAAGGTGTCTTTAGGCTTAATAGTAGAAGATGTGAAGTATGCTGAGTGCCACATCGTATCCGCTCCTTCTCTTGTTTCATAGTTTAGATATCATTAATCTGTGCTGTTTAAAGACAAGCTGTCTACCCGGCTCTGGTGTTAAAGATATTTTTTATGGAAACTGGTTTTACCGAGCCACCGATTCATGAATAGTCTTGTCATTGGAAACGTTTACATGTTCTCAACAATCTTGCAGACCTGGAACCATTAAGTAAGTGTCAAAATCTTTGCTATCTAACCTTATATTTGAATAACAAAAGAATTCATATTACTTATTACATAGATGAAAATAGATATATCGCACGAATAAGAATAATGGTTTCGATGTAAAGATAAGTGGTACAATGTAACTCTATACAGAACACTTTGTGCAAAGAGTTCATTAGACCATAAATATAATTTTGATTTTTGATCTCATAATTATTCATTATTAAATAGTCTATAAACTAGCGTTGCGCATAGCTTCCTCGCATCCTATCACGTACTTTGTTGATGTTATGTTTTAACAACCCAATATTGTCTAATTTATTAAATTATTTCCTTCTTTTACTTTCGAGCTTGCCGAAGGTAACATAAGCTAAATATGATAATTCTGGAGAACCAAAATTTATCGTCTTTGATTTCAAAAAGTCAGAAATCTGCACCTGGCATGAGGGAACATTGTTGGTCCCGAGTTGGTCTGTTGGTCCATCAGTCTGTTTGTGGTCCAATTTTTGCGAACCAAGACATCTTAAAAAATTCACTTCCGATTACCGAAACTTATATTGTAAGATATGAGTAGCCGATTGTTGGTCCCATTTAAGTTTCAACCTACTTCGCCCTTTTTTCCTCTTCCACTTGCACACATACTCAACATTTATTTACACCTACATTATCAAAAGTACTCATCTAATTTTCAAGAAATTATTTAGTTCAGATAGCCTCAGATTAATTTCAACCGTCTCCGCTAATTATATTGAGTTAAATTGATACTTTTATGTATGTAAAATAGCAAAATAATTTTGTCTGGTTTAAAAAAAGGGGGGAAAGTAGAGTTAAATAAATTAGGCAATAATGGATTGTAAAAGCACAACTTCATTGCTATGTGCCAAATTGTCGGCAGATTATTTAATATATAAATTTCACCCAGTGCTGAGGCTCAGTATTAATAATGTTAGAAAACGAAATATTAACACACTCCTACAAAAAATGACTGTGGTTGAAAATAGATTCATCCGAGCATGTTCATCTATTTATTGCATACCATATCAATCTATGGAAATTATATCAAACTCACTGCTGTTGATGTGGGAAAAAATTTTAGGCGATTTAAAGTACGATGAGTAATAATAATAATAATAATAATTCTTTATTTGTTTATAAAACTAAAGGTTTTATACAAATGAGTTGCTTTTTCGCAGTATACATAATAACTAGAGCAACAACGTAACATTAATTACAAGTGACATAAATATTATATTATCGAAAAAAAGTAAATTAACAATAAATTAAGATATGGAATTTCTTCATTTCAGCATATCTTTCCAGTTTCAATAAATATATATATATACATACACATATACACACACATACATACATATACACACATACATATACATATATACATATATACACATATATATATACATACATACATATACATACACACATACACACACATACATACACATACATACACATACACACACATACATACACACATACACATACACATATATACATATATATATATATATACAAAAATAATAATAATAATAACAAGTTCTTTTTTCTTTCCTTTTTTCCAATTTTTTTTATTTTTTTTTTTTTCCATTGACATTTGGAAAAGAATAAATACATTAATATGTAAAGATAAACGTAACAATTTAGAGAAAGACTTATAATATGAAGACAACATGGATTTAGAGCGTGATAAGATAAATTAAAGACATTTTATTTATTTATTTTATGTATGTACAAAAGAAAATTAACGGACTTATGCTCCTAGGCTTGTAAATCAGTTTATTTGTTTACTGGTTTGTATTATGAAACAGATATAATCTCCTTTTCAGATATTTATATAATAACTATAAAGTGAGATGAATTCATTCGTTGATTAAAAAAGATCTTATCTTTAAGAAGTTAACGAAGAAGTAATAAAGGGATTTTGCGATTTGCGGAGAAAACGTATTTAAAATAGAGGCGATATTGATATCGTGAGAGCTACCAAGGTCCACGATGTTTAGAGGAAGGTATTAAGTACGATGAGTATATTTCAACCTCGTCGTATTCACGTAACAAAAATTTATGAGCCCAACATTTAAATACAACATAGCTTCCTCGTGTCCTATTATTGGAATATGACATTTATATCTGTTTGGATTATCAGTGCGGGGTCATACTTATATTTCAGCAATATTAAATTTACGAAAATGGTTAAATTGATATAATACCATTGTTTTATCATAGTCCGTTGCTACTCAAGGGACACTATTAAGACTAATAAGTTCATGTCTTGAGCTGTGAACAAGGATTTTCATCACACAAATAAATTGATTTGCCAGAAAATATTAGGATCGCATAAGCGAATTGCGACGAGTGAGGTTAGAAAATAGAGGCAAGCATCTGTTATGTTTTCCACTGACTTGGAAATTTTGTTAAGTACTACTAGTAGGTTTCAAAACTATAAGACAAATGGTATTTTTTTTAAGATTAAATTTGCTCCTTCATTTAAATGTTGATTTCAAAATTACATTTTAAATTTGGTTAGGGTACCTTGTTTAAAAGCTGTCATCAAATTGTCGTGTAACATTGAAGTGCATTTGAGGAGTAACTTTCAAGTAAAGTTCAGGTTTAGTCCATGTCTTTTTTTTAATCTGTTGAGAAATCTTTACGAAATATATGGTTAAATGAGAAAATACAGAGGTTTACAGGTTAATGTAGGTAAAATAAAACAGCAGGTAGTGTTCTTCCTGATTTATAGTTCGGACATATTGTTATCCACGGTAAAAAAGCTTCCTTTAAATCTCTTTTTTGCGGAATTTAAGTATGAAAAATCCCTCTTCAAGGTGTTTGTTAAAGTTAATGTCTAAAAACCTTAAAGTACTTAACCTCAAACATTCCTATATTCAGTTTTATTGTAAACAAGTGAGGAAAAAAAGTCGTAAAGATCGATGGTAAATGCAAGAGTTATTTGAGGCAAGTACATTGTTGTTCTGAGGGGGTAATTAGATCGTTTAGTTGCTGCTCTGAGCTAATAAGTAAGGGTCTGAGTAAGGTATTATGTTAGGGGTATAGTGGCAGGAAATGGCTCGATTGAATATGCATCAGATGCATAATAATAGTTTGGCATTCTTGCTTTGAATTCCACGACCTACTATAACAATGAATACAATTAAGCACAGTAAGAGTACGTGCCCTTTATTCTTCTCTTCCTCCGTCTTAGTAATTACTCCATTCAAACCTCTTCCAAATGAGTTTTAAAATGATTTGATTGACGATTATACAAGTTTTTAATTTTCTTTTAATCGCTTCCTTCTTTATAGTTCCAGGGAATATAATTGTTAATTCAAGTTTATAAACATGACAATTTATCGTAACAACACGCTGTACATTAATTAATTGGACTAATTTTTTCAACTTCTTACTTTAAGATCATAGCCTGAGGCTCAAATTTCAACTCAACATTTTTTGTGCACTCGATCCGGGGATACACTGTATATTATTGCTTTGTTGTTTATTCTATATACGGCTTGGAAAATTAAAATTATTTTAGTAGAGAGGCGTTAATAGTACATTACGCGTTGAGTTCGGAAAGTAGCATTTTGCATGCGAGTGTGGAGTTTGCACCCGAGCGATAGCGAGGGTAGTAAAACTACACGGCGTTGCCCGTGTGGTTTAAAAATGCCGTTTTCGCTCGAGTTGCGTACCGAACTTTATCTACTATTGTAAGATTTTAATAATAAAAACAGAAAACGTGTTTAACTTATGCGAAAAAGCCCGATCATACAAATTTAAGCACAAACTCACATGAACGAGCCCATTCCCAAATGAGGTAGGATATAGCAATTGTGTGCGTTGACGTTCCATCGCCAAAATATCACACATTTCTGTGGTTTTCGGTATTAATTGTTCGAGCTTGATTGTGTACACTGAAAAAAAAACAGAATCTGTTTTTTTTACCAGATTTTTCGGCTTGAATAGTGACTTCCTGAGAAAAAGTAATTTCTACATTAATTTTCTGGTAAAATGAGTTTTCGTTATTTTACCTGAGTAAAGTTACAAGGCTGAAACCTGGTAAATGTCAACCCAATTCTGGTAGAACACTCAAAACTTCATTTTACCTCCGAATAGTAAACTGTTTTTGGTAAAAAAGTTTTTCAGTGTATTGCGTGCACACTGCTTCGTTTTTAAATATGATCGTTTTTACAAATTTTTCGGACTCGTTAGTTAGGTGAATTATTAATTATATTGAAGATGATAATTTTTAAAATGTTAAGTTCTTCTGTCAATAATTTGCTTATTTTTATTTTATTATTATTGTTATTTTTTTTTTTTTAGATAACCATTAGTTATTTGATTAAGAATATAAAAAAGATGTCTTTAAACTAATATAAGTTTACTGTAAAAATATTCTGTGCCGATGAGTGCGTAAGATAAATGTATAATCGCAGTGTCGAAGTTCTTGAGGGTTTAGTAGAGTCAGCTTTTAACCACTGTCTCAACTCCTACTCTGATTATCTTAACCTTTATTACTTTATTATCTTAACCATTCGACTTGTCTCACCGGTACTGAAGATGACAACTAGTGGTTAAGATTATGTGGATGCCACAGTCTGGCTTTATACGATAAAGTTACTTGAGCGGAGAGACGTCTTTCTCTATTCTTAAATAAATTGACTTAATACTTAAATACAGAATAATACATTAAGTTCCGCATTCCTGCTATATTTTCTGTACATAATTTTATGACATGATATTAAAATTTTATACAAAAAAGCCTTTCTGTATTTGAACTTCGTCTTGGTAGTTTTAGCACTCACTTTATGTTCCAAACAGGAATCTTATTAGATCTTCAGAGAACGCAAGGATCACCTACTTAACATAATGATCATTACTTAAGAAGTTATCCTTAATCTCTAGAAATTTAAATCTTGAATCATGCACATAATTTATTAAAATAAAATGGTCATTTAATACATTTTTTAAAATAACTTATAATGATCTTTGTATTTTATATTTTAAGCAGTAGTCTATGTCAATACTTTTTTATGTATTTGAATTTAACCAAGCTATGTAATATCTGAATCTGTTAATTCTAACTTAAACAGAACACCTCTTTATTTATTTCTTTTTTACCAAATTTAAGCCTTTTAAATAAAAAATGCCATTAGACAGTGACGAATGAGGATTGTACTTTCCCAAAAGATAAAAACGAAAGACACGAGTTTTGCCTTGTCCACTTGCCGATAAACGCTCCAGATAGTGTATCCAGAATCATGAAACAGCGATTGGTCACCAGGGTTCAGTAGTGGCAAGAATGAATTACTGTGGGTTACTGTCTCCCGTACAACGGCCCAGGTCCGTGCTGTGTTCCCTTTGTGACTTTTGGTCACGAACAAAACATTGACGCCTTCCAACCTCACGTCTAAATAATCCTAAACCAATTTATTATTTTTCTATCTAACAACTAAAGGACTTTCTTTTTTTATTATCTTACAATTGACATCGTTAATATTTCTGTTTAATGAATTAAACTCATAATACAATGATCTTATTACATATATTGTCTTTATACCCTTAAAAAGTCTACATTAATATTTATTATGACATAATATGCAGGTATATATATAATGAAGATTGTATGTCAGTTATTTATACACATTTATAAATACNGGGGGGGGGGGGGGGGGTAATTGATGTAAGAAACTTTATTTCTGTCATCATAAAAGTTTTAAATTATAGATTTCTATTATTTCAACTATTCATTTCTCATCTCTTTTATTTGAAAAATAAAAGAGAAAATCTTAAAATTTTCTTTATTCAAAGACTTAAGATAGTTAGTTTTCCTTTATGAAATAAACAACTTTGGTAAAAGAATTTTTCATTTAGGGAATTTTCATGCGGCCATATGTGTTTTTTAAACCATGCCTCCTCATTATAATTATCATCACTTCTTTGAAGCTCAAATAAAAATCATTGTATTAGAATAATAAATTCTTTAATAATATTAATAAAGAGCCAGCGTGGCAGATGGTCTTAAGGCGCTCGCTCAGCAATCAATAAGTCGAAGCAACTCGAGGTTATGGGTTCGATCCCGTGCCATGATACTTTGAATGCATCTATGAATCGCGGACGGAGCAGGGCGAGGGACACCCCCAATGGACACCCAAGCTATAATTTTGTTTAATAACCTTCCTAAACCAATAAAAACTGTACCTGCTGACAAATTGGCAAGCAAATTAAAACAAATGCTTAAAGATAAAGCGTATTATTCAATATCAGAATAATTATCTGACTCATAATATACCTTCTAAGAGTTTTAATGTTTTATTTATTTATTTTACAGTTCATTGTTTATGTTCATTGTTATTGCTATTCTTTTTTTTTTTTCTTTAAAATTGTTACAAGTGCTATTAGTTTTACTATTTCATATTGTATGATTATTTGATTTTATACATGACTTGTTATATCTGATATCAAATCGGCTATGTAATATACAATATATTTATTTATTTATTTAATGGGACACTCTTCCCCCGCTCTTTGAGATGGTCCGGTTGATGTGGGTCCTATCCATGTCATGATGATGGGATTTGTATCTATGGTTTGATGGGATCTCTTCCCCCACGCTTTGACGCACACTTATATAGCTTACTAATGACCAAACCATACTCGCTTTGGCAGTACAATGTACAAATGTATGATGTGTGAAGTAGCTGTAACTGGGCGTAAAAAGGGCCTAAAGGATGGCCTAATTGCTAGGTTTGAACAAGTGGTTCGCATCCTACCCCTTCTAGTAGGAAGTTCTAGATTAAGTCTACTACTAAGTGGAAAGTTAACTTCTGAAACTGCTTCCCCTTCAGACACGTAGTCATTTACTAATCAAGGACTTTTGGATATTATTTTATCAAAGATTAGGGGCGAAGAAATAAGGTGATAGGAGTTTAGAAACTGTGGCATCCATATATTCTTACACTTATTAAAATAATTTTAATGCTCGTCAAATTATAAGACAAAAACATTATTCAAAATAACATACTCCGTGGCAAATTATACGAGAATCCAGCTAGGATAAAATATCTTTAGCTATAGCTATTTTCTGCCAAGATATCTATTGTTATGTTTTTTTTTTTTTTTTTTTTTTTTTTATTAATTTCAATGGTTATTAACGCAAGTTTTGTGATTATATTTCAATAATTCAAGCTTTTAATTAAATAAATGCATACATAAAAAAATAAAAAAACATAAATTGAATGTGTCGTGATATACCGCCTTCTTTTGCATACAGAAGACCCTTGTGCAATTTAGAAGCGGCAATGATAAACAATCTACAGCTAGCGGGGGTGTACGGTCACCGTGCGTAAGCTTCGTTACTATATGGGACGCTTAAATGCACATTATGTACATTAGGAAATATAAACTAATAGTAGAGTGCTTTACTCTTTGTCTACGGTCGTGCCACCTTTAATATCGTTGCCACTAATCTCACTGACATAAACTATCCTAGGCTACCCTCTTACTCACCGTTATCGAAAGATAGTAATCGAAAAGTTTATACTTAAGCTTTTTTAGTCGAGCCGAATTATCATTTAAGTAGTAATGTACCTTACTGCAACCACTCAGCCAAAAAGAGGGCCTTACTATGGATAGAAATATGATATGGATGTAGCAGATATACATTTTAACGTTAAAACTTACAATCACGACTAATCGACGACAAATAAAAAGTTATGGATAGGTAAAATATAAAAAGGAAATAAATCGTCAATATTGAATGTCTTGAAAAATTATCTTACAGGTTATCTTTTTCTTCTTTTTTCTGATTTATTTAATATTATTTTTTTATTTTTAGCTCTATAATTCTAGTTTTATATACCTATACACACACACAC
>KZ651142.1:189765-207952 GCA_001010745.2 Gerris buenoi | reverse complement strand
TTTTTTTTTTTTTTTTTTTTTTTTTTTTTTTTTTTTTTTTTTTTTTTTTTTTTTTTTTTTTTTTACTTTCCAATTGGACGAGGTGCGGATAAAAGAAGTTATTTCATAATGCGATAAGTTATTATGTATAATAACCTACAAAATCATAAAAACTACTTGGCTGCAAATACTTCCCTTATTTTTTTGGTTTATTAATAGCATTTCAGCTTACGATCTTCAGATCTTTATCTTAGATTTACTTTATCCATTTCATTAGCCACGTTTCGAGCAAATACTTAGTGCTTGTTTTTAATTTCTTAAGCCCCCCGAACACGATCAATATTAATGTCAATAATATTATTGAAATATTGTCACAATGCAATTCAATAACAAATTTTCATCAATACTGGTTTTTTTATCAATACCAACTCCGCACACGGTCAATAGTATTGTCAATACTTTAGTATATTGACAATACTATTGACCGTGTGTGGGCCGTTTTCATGACCTCTATTATCAATAACGAAGCGTTACAAACTCTCTGTTGGGAGCTATAACATATTCAATATCTTAACTCTGCCTCTTCGCATTACTATAATTTTTACTTCTTCCGTTTTACTCCGGTATTGTTGACCATGATGATTTCTGGTTGAATGCAAGTTCTGTAAATAATGTTTTTTTCGAGAATAAAAATATTATTTACTTTTGAAAAAAGGAAAATTGATAATGTAAGAAATCATACTCACCTTCAATTACTAGATTAGTTCAGAGCTACGCTTATTTCAAAATAGACACTTACTTTTTATTCTTAAGTACATTGTAAAAAAAACCGTCGAATTTGATGCCATGTTAAGAATGTCTTTGGGTTAAAACAAAGCGGCGCTCATCTCAAGATAAAGAGATAATCATTGTCATCGAAACCGAGTCTAATTCACCCTTACACTGCCGGAAACAAATTTTGAACATGACATCTAAGGCTTGCGAGTACACGTAAGAAGGGGGGAGGGGGGCGTCACGTCGGCATTACACGGACCAAGGACCGCGACATAAAATTTATTTCATGTCTGTTGTCTTGACATTAAAACGTCAGAAGGAGACAGGGCTGGCTCGACAATCCTTTAATTTAAGCCGTCTCGTGGCGGCACAACACAGTAAACCTTCTTGTTTTGATGGCTCAATCGGATCCGGGCTAATAAAAATTTATAAAAAATAACTTGAGTTCTCGCTGCATATTAATTCTTTCAATGTCAGCTGTTTGTAGTCCCTACTGAAGTATATAAATAATTAAACTGTCACAATGTTACACATTATTAATATAGAAGAGACTCAGAGTGTAAACACATTCACTTCATTCATCTTTTAAAACTTTATTATTCATAAGCAGACGACTAAATCAAAATACAGGATGAATCAAAAATATGTTTATACGTACATATATTTCAATTAATATGGATATTAAATATTTACAAATAATATTTTGTTGTATTATCATCTTCGCTCCCTTACATAGCCGAGGTTATTGTTATCTATAGAGGTTTTTGAGTTTAGTTAATTTGTTTTTACATTTTCTTTCCTGTCCCTATAAGCCTTATTTAATCGTATATAAACGACATTAAATAGACAAAATTAAAAATGAAAAGATATTGGAAAAAAATACTAATATAAATGTGTGCAGTATAACAAAACATCAATTAATAAAATAATTTGTAAATAACTTTAAGGACAAACAAACATATGATATGGTGCTTTCTATTATTTAATTTAATTCAAGGATTATCGCATAATGGAAATATTAATAAAAGATAATAATAAGTACGTACATTAGGTAGGTAATTAACAAGAAATAATAATTTAATAGTCTGCCAATTACTGTGGCTTATATCTTCCTTACGACTTATATCACATACTTTAATGATGTAATGCTTTTACTACCCAATATTGTCTGATATATTTAATCTCCCCCCCCCCTTTTTATCTGCCAAAAATGTTTATATTGCTTCCGAGATTACTGAAGGTAACGGGAGCTATGTGTTCGTTTTAAAAAATGAAACTCTTTTTATGTCTCCGATTTAAAAATTACAAGACAAAAATCCGTTTCAAAAGACATCAGGCAACATTTTTAGTTCCGTGTCTTTCTGCCACTAAATTTTCGTCTTAAAACTAATGTCTTATCTAAAATAAAAAAAACCTTGTTCCATTTCAATGAAATATAGATATTAGGTTATAATTGGCAAACTATTTTATTCAGTAATATAAAATTACCAATTTAGCTGAATTTAGTGAGTTCCAACTCTACGCTTATTAAGACCTACCATCCGTTTTCTTTAATTATATCTGATGAGTAGACTTTAGGGTTATGTTGGTTCGCAAAAATAATAGACAGACTGACTGACCGACAGACACTGCACCAAAAATGTTGGCCATAATATCTGATATGTGGATTTCTGTCTTGAAATATTTAGATTAGGAGACTTAAAAAAATTCGTTCTTCAGAATGATCTCACATAGCTTCCTTTACCTTTGGTAAACTTAATTTTGTTGTAAGAAAACGCAATAAAAGGTATTTATTTATATCGCACGGATGCACAATACTGCATAAATAAAATTAAATTACAAGAGAAATATATCCCAACAAAAACATTAGTGTAAAAAAGTTGTGATATCATAGATGTAGCCAATTCTCCCACTGTCCGAGTCTAAGTTCTACTAGGTCTAATTTATCCAGTGCAAATAGATTTGTTTGTCTCTCTATACTCTTTCCCAAATTACTCTACACGTTTAAATTTAAAAACATTCTCTGACTTATACACTATACACACCATAGGGAGCCAGGGTAGCCGAGGGTCTTAACGCACTCTCGCTCAGCTATCAACAAGTCAAGGCAACTCGAGGTCGTGGGTTCGATCCCGAGCCATGATACTCTGAATTGCATCAATGAATCGCGGACGGTGCAGGACCAGGGACACCTTTTATGGGGACTCTTCCCCCACACTTTGATGTGTGTCCGATTCGTGTCGTGATGATGTCATTTCTATCTATGGTTCGAGGACGGAGCAGGGCGAGGGACACCCTTTATGGGGACTACAATGTACAAATGTATGATGTGTGAAGTAGCTGGAACTCTCCACCACGGGGCATAAAAAGGGCCTAAGTGATGGCCTAATTGCAAGGTTCGAAAAAGTGGTTCGTCCTACCCGTTCTAGTAGGAAGTACTAGACTACTACTTCTACTACAATACACACCACAAACTTAATTCAAATAAAAAACATTATTTTTTAATTTGAGCGTCGCAGCATAAGTATACAAATTTGTAAACAATATTGCATTTAATTTTAGTGAATTGGCTTCCTTGCCGAATCTCGAAAGCAAAATTAATAAATAATAAATATAAAAAGTATTATTGTTGGGAAAGCTAAAGAAGAAAGCGTAGACGGGAGTTCAATGACCATGAACACGTTATTATTTATTACGTATATTTTATATTATGCCGTTTGCTATTAAACTAAAAATCAGCAATGATTTATGCCATGTAGGTATTTTAATTGGTTTCTAAGAAGATGTTTTATTAAGAGTATAATTACAGCTATAATTTTCGATTCATAATATTCTAGTTGTTAGGTCACTTTAGTGGGTGGCTCAATATCAAAAGAGAAGTAAGTATTTAAAAGCGCTTATATATAGTTTTTCTTCTCCCACATTTAACAAGGTTATTTTGTTTCTTAAGCGACGTAAGTCAAATGAACAGAAGCTAATTTAATAAAGTGGTTTTGTAATTTAAGCGCTCTGAATAAGGAGTGAAAACAGATTTATTATCGTGAGGAACCGCGTAGCGGCATTAGTTTAATGCGCGGTTATGCGCATTGGGGCTGGAACTTGCGCAACAAGCTAGAAGTTCGGCCGGTCCAAATCACTAGCTACTGAAGAATGACCACAATCCGGCCCAGTTTCCTTATTTGTACGAGGTTCGAGGTTTAGGGACCATCGACGCGAGCGTCCATCATCGAATAAACAAGAAACGGTAATTTTGTTGCTTGGTGACTTTCCCCAGCTGCTAGATGTTCTGGGACCGATACCAATTCTCTTACTCGGTCAAAGCAGTTCAGCTTTGTGGACACCAAATACAGAGCACTTTAGGACCAATTAAAATAAATATGTATACTAAAATGCTATTGATTAATATAACTATTAAAAGCTAATCTTATTTAAAAACAGATAAATAGAAATTAGCTTTAATGACAATATTAAATTGTGAGCGAATTTCGTCTATTATTTATTTTTACTGCTAAGTTGAAATTTCTCGATTTTATTACAATAAAAATGGGCACGAGGTATATAAGATTAGTTTAGTTTCCACAATCTTAATGTTAGGGATTTAAAAAATTAAGGACATAAGAATAGAAAAAAAATATGAATACTCGATAATTGCAGACAATAAAATTGTATTAAAATTTATTGCTTTATCCTAATTTCAAGAATTAATTATTTTCTAAACTACATGCAGAATTTATGACGTATATTAGGGTCATACTTTTTCTTTATTGACTATTACATATATTTAAGGAGAAAGTTGTAGAGGCAGATAAAGAACTAAGGTAATAAGCAAAGATCGATAAACTTTAAGGAATACCACATTATATCGTTTATTTATTTATGTGAGTTTTAAATTTCAGAGACTTGGGATATAAAAAGTCTGTTTGTTTGTCTCACGATAACTCGCTTAAAAATTTATCGATTTGTACGAAATTTGGCCCAGAGGTGCATCTCAGCATTTGTGACAACTGTGTTTGTGGAAGTTTCACACATAATATTTTAAGGATAGCGCAAAATATGGCGGACGACTAAAAAACATGTATGTATATGTATATATAAACAATAGGAGCACGCGGATGGACCCAATATCAGTGGCTGTAACTGCATTCTGCCGATGGAAATACTTTAAGGGTTTAGATAGAACCCGGTGTATTTAGTATTAATTTATTCAGCTGAGAAGGAATTTCTCATTTGTTTGGTGTTATTGGTGGCCGGGAGGAGGTGCCAAGCGGATAATGTATTGGTATTGTTGTTTAGGTGTCGGTTCTAATGTACGGCTCGCGGATTGGAAGCCTCGTCTGTTAATTAAAAGCTCCTGGAGTCGTGAGTGGATCTCGGTCGGATAAAGGCTTCTTGAATTAGTACGAAACGTCGGCCGTCCGGGTATCTCTGCCATTAAGACAGCAGATCCGAAAGGATATGAGCATATCACCTATTAGCGCACGCCAGCTCTTATGTTACTATTAGAAGACACCCTTCTCCAAACCGCATCTTTAACCAGAAACATTCCCTATAAAATTCGTGTCAATATTTAGTCCGATCATATTTCACTCCACAGCCATTCTCTCGTAATGTCATCCCGTCTATTTGTACCTGATTAAGACTATCTGGAGTAAACGGAAATATTTATGCAAAGAACAGCCACGAAATGTGTCGGGGTCGCACTGAGAGAGAACCATACGCTTTCCGTCCAAGTTTGGTATTGTCGTGCTCGATTTACATTCCCTATATTAGTACTGATTTTACTTCGTTTCTATTGTGGCGCACGACGTTAGAAACCGTTCCGATTGACCTGCGACAACGGTCTCAGAGTCAAGTAAAACAAATTTCACTTAAACTAAACCGATCCGACGACGTTAGGAAATCCATAAAATACTCGCAGTGGTTCGTTATCGAATAAATCAAACCTCTCGATCTCATTTCCTTTCGACATTTATTGCATTTGAAACGGATAAAACTTTAATTTGGCTTATTGTTCAGTTGATCGTGATTTTAAACGATTTAGTCTGTTTTCAAAATAGATTTCTAATAAAATATTCATGGAACAAATGAATTATTCATCGGAATTACGTTTTTATGTTTATAAGTGCTTAAATGAATCTCGGATTCCATTATTCTAAGATAAGTAGGTTGATATATAATCCTCTTGACATGATTATACTTACTAAATACTTTTTGCACTCATAGCTTCATTCGCATTCTGGATTTTAATGGTACAGTTATATTATTTTAAGCAGCATATTCAGCCATATAATTGTATTAATTTTATTGTATTTGAATCGTTATTAAATCCATTCATTAAAACTTGACTTTGTCGTCCTGGCGGCACTCAGAACCCTTTCAAAACCATTAAATTATTAATTAAATTTGTCTGTGTCTAACAATATTTATATTGCATTATAAACATAATAGGAATGGGTTCGACAGAATACATTAACTTTGTGTATTTTTTTTAAACACAAGTTCATAATAAATAAGAATTAATAGCATGTAAATTTAAGCACTGAAGTCAAATTAGTTAAATAAGTAAAAATAATAATATCTATAGAATTTTTTAAATACAATTAAAAAAATTATCTTTAAATTAGAGTTTTACGTGAAAAATTAAAGCTAAACTAATAATAATAATGTAATTATAATCTTGAAGCTTAAATGAAATTTACTGCTGGAAGCATTTTACGAACAACCAATTAAAAAATGACACATCTACCTATCAGAAAATAAAAATCTCTCACTGAACCAACCTTCAAAAATATTTTTATCTTGACATGACTCTAAAAATGACAGGAAAGACATAAAATTGACTAAATTCTTTCCGTGGTAGTAAGTATTAATCTCCGTGTCATTAATTTTCATTATTATTGCCTTAGGTCTTCATCCACAAATACGCAAATATATATTTATTTGCATTATCAATTTATAAAAATGTGTTCACGCATTATATTGATGTTTCTGAGCAACTAAATGTTTCATCAATATTGTTTTAGGGGTTTCTCTGCACATGCAATGACCGTAAGATAATAAAATAAATATAAATGAATTAGTTCGGACTGTTCTTTCATAGAGTATCTAAACTATTTAAATTAAACCTGATTGCTATCAATTAGTTTATTCGTATAAAAAGCATTTAAGTCCATCTCCAAAAATGTTTTCAATTACCTGACTTAAATAAACACTGCATTAAATAATAATTTTCTTAGTGAAGCCTAAAATTAATTTTTTAGATTCAAAAGACGGGGTATTAAAGGTAATTATTAAAATTATCGTTCATATTTCAGTTAATACAAGAGCGGAGGTTAATTTGAGTACGTATTAAAGCGTATAATAAGTTTAAATCATATCCAGATGGCTAGTTATTGGCGTCGGAATTGAGTTAAAATGATTTGTTTAAAGTGCTTTTATCTCTTTCTCTCTTTACATGTCCTTTGGCCGACTCCGTCAGAAATGATGAACGCCTTTAATGGCTGCATCTTTTGCATAATTGACACGAATTAGTCCTTCTATATCCGATCCCATTCCTAGGAATCCGGTGGATGCCTTTAGCGGCTTTTAAATAATTAAAAACCCTAAAGGTAGTCGAATGTCACAGGGGGGGTTGGTTGATTTATCGACGGAATATCTTCTTGGGGCCGCATATTAGATGTGACAGCGACTCCCGGCTACCAGTCTGTCCTCCCTTCTAAATGATATAATTACATACCGAGATGTAATACCGAGCTTTTATAACTCTTTCACAATATCGATTACATTGTATCAATGATCTGAGTTAGCTACCTTTATCTTTACCTTTCCAATCTACTACAAGTCTTAAAAGAATTACATCCTACCTTATTTATTATATAGACTCAAACTAACAGACCTTACTTATATTCCCAATAACATGGGGAAGAAAGTTTTACAACTTGTCAGTATTTAATAAGTTATACAATCACTTCTTCTTCTTACGTGAAAAAAACTATTTAATAAATAAATACCTTTATTTATTTTTACCTGATTATAGAAAGACTAAGTGCAATCACAGTCCCGTTCGCTAATCATTTGTAAATAATAAGAAGTAGTAATATACTAGATTTGCAATGCTTGCAGTAGTGGGCGTGCATTTTAATCATATTTATTAATTTTTTTCTATTTTACAAATAGAATGGCCCCTCATAAATGAAAATATGACGAAAGTTAACGTAACAACAATAACTGTGTAGGTACTCTTAAAGAGCTTTCCAATGACATGCATCTATAAGGGCATATAATATTTAACTTTTGTACCCCGTACCCCGTGTACCAATTTAGAGCATTTCAGATTTATACCTTCCTTTGGTTGGTCACTATGACCGTGCCCAATATTGTGCGAATCGGCTAAACCGTTCTGGAGAAAACTTTTGTACTCCGTACCCCTGAGTACCAATTTGGACCATTTCAGATTTATACCTTTCTGTGGTTGGGGTCTATGACCGGGCCGAATTTTGTGCGGATCGGTTCGGCCGTTCAGGAGGAGTATGCGTCCAAACAAATGCAAAGTGTAGTATAAGAGCTTGCCTTTGCTCAGCTCAATAAAAATAAATGCCTTAATTTTACTACCGTCGCTGTCGCTTGGGTGCTAACTGCACACTCGCAAGCAAAATACTACTTTCCGCACTCGACGCGTAATGTAGTATTAATTATAATAAAATCGGTTCATTTAATTGTTTATCGGTTTATTGTGTTGCTAGGTGTAGCCTGGGGAAATGTTAGCCTTTTTGATAGTTTTGAGAATCCCTTCATTTCTTAAAATAGACTTATTAAGTTTCGTTAGATGCAAACATACTGATATTAAGCTTTAAATAGACACATTATTGCAGTAACTATGCTAACTAATGGCATAAAAGGGCTAATTTCATCAATTCCCTTGCATTCTTGAGTTTTGCTATGAATAAAAGAAAGGTGGGCAAAGTAACTAACTAAATGAATAAATAATATCTTCTATAAGTAGGTCACTTAAATCTTTCGAATCTTCTCACAGTAAAAATAAATCTTATTTTCTAAGTCCGCAGTATCGTCCGATAATATCTTTAAAGTCCAGTTGAGGTAAATGGGTAATAAAATAATCCGTCTTTAGATATAAAACACTATTATAATTTTTTCTTTCCATTCTTCTTTGAAATACTCCGTGTGACATTATTATCTCGAAATGCCTTGCGAACAAATCGTTCAAACATTTTTACTCTGGGAGTAAAATGCGAAGAATTTTATACTTACTATTAATTACTTGGACAAATAAATATCATTTGATGTCAATGAAAGAAAGAAAAAAAATGAAAATTATGTCGATAATAGAAATGTAATTTTTATTTTTCTAAACTTCTTCTCACATATATATCTATAATATAATTCTAAACTATATCGTAATTCTTTTCTCTTTCTCCTCTTTATGTTTTTATATTTTCTTTGTACTTTTTTTTCCTAGATTGAAAGGAGTAAAAGAAGAAGAGCTGAGAATGCGATTAAGGCTGAAGACTGTGGTTGGTAAAGGTGGTTAAAGTCATTGGGGGCATCAGTTAAATAGCTAATTGCAGGGTAAGGTTATGAAACCTTAGAATGATTACTGTAACTCTGGCTTTAGCCGCGTGCCTTCCCCACTGAGTCCACTTAACTCAACCAACTCGAAGTATTTAACTGTTCTTAACATCCATGTATTCTATGTATTCAATAGTTCGGGAATGCTTCCTTAGTAACACAACTAACTATATTTCAAATTTTTATTAGTTACAACAACTCCAACTAGGAAGATAATTTTCCTTTATGTGTACTATTGTTTAACATTTCTATGAAATTATAATAGTTTCATCTAATAGCTGACCATCTACCTTTACAAATTGGAGTCATTAGTGCGTAGTTAGAACTAAAACATATACTTATATCATTAATGAAAGAGTCTTTTACATTGAACTCAAATAGTTGAACGATATTAGACTTACCTTAATAAAAAAGGAAGGCTGAGAAGACAAACTTTCTCATTCAATTTTTTTGTGATAGTTTACTTTTAGTGGCTGTCATTTTAGTGTAAATATTAAACAAATCTAAAAACGCTCTTAGTTAACAACAAGTGGTTAGTTTGCCCATGTAATTTTGATAAAAAAAATATATAAATTAAAATAGACTAAACCGTCAATGTTAATGTGCAATGAAGGTTCAACATATTATAAATGTACCTTAAATCAATGCTAGTCTATTCCTGGAAATTCGAACTCTTTATCCATTATTAATGAAAAAGGGCAGTAAAATGACAGAATTAGTTATAATAAGCACCCAGGTTTACGCTTTAGTGTATTTATTAATTATATTGTTTCTTTTTATTATTCCATTACTTAAAATATAAAATATATAGATATTATATGGACATTGATGAGCTTAACTTACTCTGAGATTTAAAATAGAAATATAATTTCAACAAAAATATAAATATAAATAATAACATCTAATTACGTTTCATCTTAAGAATAAAAGGTTGTCGTAATAAAGTTGTCAGCAATGTATATTGTATATTATCTACAGCCCCCTTGCGGCATCTACAAGGCCAAATCAGTACAGAAGACATCATGAATCATAGTAAATATGAATGAAAAAGTTATGAATCAAGGGAAAGCAAAATAATATTACATTATTCTATACGAGTTTCTTGTCTACAATACGCTTCGGCTACTCTGTCAACCATTTAGAATGAATCCTAATTTATATCCATTGGCCAAATCTGATTTATTATTGTCTTCTTCGTTGTTAAGTAAACCGGGACAGATTATAACTTCTATAGAACTATTGCAAATGCATAGCGGTACTGAGAAATAAAGAATATTGGACCTCTCTCATATATCTTTTAATAAAGAAGCACGATATTGTAGAGTATTAATTAACAATGAATTTGTGTGGAAAACAGCGAAGGATAATAAGGATGCTACTATTAATACTGAAATTGTCTACCAATTAGTGTGGCACATAGCTTCTTCACATCCTATCACGAACTTTATTATTGCTTTGACTTTAAAACTTAATATTGTCTAATTTATTAAATTCTTCCCCCTTTTTTTTTCAAATATTTCAAATTTTTTTAATATAAATTAAAGGAAGGACATAAAGGAATATAAATTAATTCCGTGGAACAATAAAAATAATTATAACTAGAAAACCACAATAATTTGAATTGGGTATGAAATGAACTATATCTTTTGTTAATACAGTTAGTTCAATTTTGCTTTTTAATTTTAATTAATAAAAAAAGCAATGGAAGCTATATGACTCCGATTTCAAAAATTCCTAGAGAGGAATCCGTTTTATACATCAGGGAATATTTTTGAACCCTTCTCTATCAGTCTATCTGGAATTTTTGTAAACCAGAATTTCTCAAAAACTGCCTGTCCGATTAAATGAAAATAGAATAATATATAAGTTTTAACTTTCTTCGTCTATTTGTTTCTCTTGTCCCCACCCCCCTCTCACCCAGGTGATTTTTTCTACTCTTTGAATGTCTAGGTTCCCCCCTCCTCCTCTCAGAAAAAATCCTGGGTGTGCCACTGTAAATGTTTATTTGAAAATTTTTACATTAGATAATATCAATGCTGGTATATATTATATAAGAGGGGTTAAGATCTCATGGATATAAAAATTCCTCAGTCAAATTTATGAAGTTAGTAAATCTATGTATGTATCGTTAATTGCGATATTTTATCTACCTTAAGAACGTTTACAGTTATATAAAAATCTCAGGTAGAGGTAGTGAAATGAATAGGGCTTTGATTTGATCGCATAGTTGTGCGATTCTTGGAGAAGTTGTATGCGAGCACGTGGCTCGGAATGTAAGTAACCGCACAAGTCCTAACGAACCTGAGCACTTAACACTGCACTTAACAATTTCACTCATTAAACTTGCACACCATAATAATTAAAGCTTCGGTATCTGCAAGTAATACGCAGAGGAAGTTACCTGGATTGGCTTCCAAGTACCCGCATAGGTCTAATTTCGTTTTACTCAACACGACTACCTATATCGAAATAGAAGAACCCATATAAACTAGCTACAATTAATTAGCTCTTCATTTATCTCTCTAATTTTAATCTTGCTATTTTAAATAGATGGCTCGGCGGCGCTTTTAGTGTTTAATACACGTACTGAGAAAAAAGGTTTTATTACTAGTAGATACGAGAAAGGTTTCTAATAGTAGTAAATACGAGGTGCCAAGGTCACAGGTCCTTTTGAGTTTAAAAATCTAATGAAATAGCCTCCATTTATCGAGTTATGAATGGAAAGCAAGGAAAAGCAAAATAATATTACATTATTCTATACGAGTTTCTTGTCTACAATATGCTTCGGCTACTCTGTCAACCATTTAGAATGAATCCTAATTTATATCCATTGGCCAAATCTGATTTATTATTGTCTTCTTCGTTGTTAAGTAAACCGGGACAGATTATAACTTCTATAGAACTATTGCAAATGCATAGCGGTACTGAGAAATAAAGAATATTGGACCTCTNTATATATATATATATTACAAGTAACTAAAAAATCAATTATTTCACTGACTCTTTCTCCGCCACACTTCGTTCTCTTCTCACTTTCCAGTTTAATTTTGGTCAAGAATCTTTTTTTTTCTTTATTTCGACTTAAAAGTAGGTTATTTGTTACGAGAATTAGGTAACTAGTTAATTAGTGCAAATATTACCAATTTACTGGTGAAATTAAAATTACCAGTCTACAATAATTTTTTGCTAATTTTTTTTTTATGAAACATATTTTTCTCGTTGTGTTTCTAGTATATGCATAGGCGGAACTAGGGGGGGGGGGGTCTAGGGGGGCTTAGCTCACCCTAAAGATTTCGAAATCCTAATTAACCCCCCTACAAAATCTGCAAATGAAAATAAATAAATAAATAATCCAACTAAATAAGTACCTATTGGTATAAGTTTACATTCTAATGTTCTCATACAACTCAAAAATACTACACGTAAATAAAGTAAAAGGGTAAGACAGTGTAAAAATCGACAAATAACTACTGAGAAATGTAGAGTTAATTTACAGGTTGTATCGTAGTGTAGCAGGTCTTTGTTATCTTGATGGGCGTAATCGAGACAAGAAAGCGCACTGGAATAAAATAAATAAATATCGTCAGGCTGTCGGCCCTCAGTTCTGGGTCAGAAACCAAACCCTAGGAATTTCAATTCATACTTTTCAAAAAGCAAAATGTGATACAGTACTAGTATACTACTAGTAGTGTACTATACTTAGAACTGTGAATGAAGAGGAACTTGTTTACCAATCCCTGGATAAGGATTGGTGGGCTGAAAGAGCATAAAAAAATACGTTTTCAGGGGCCAAAATTTCTTGGGGGGGAGTGGGGTATTCAATACCTCTAGATCACCCGGTAGGTTTATCCCCCCCCCTTGGCTTGCTCTCTAGTTCCGCCTATGCTTGCTTTTTGGTCTACTAACTAATTTTGTCCTCAGGATCATGAAAATCGCATTGTCCACCAAAAAGGGCGGGATATAACGGTTCTCCAAAGATTTTTTTTTTTTTCAAATGCCTATTGCCAAGCCATGTCCCGCAGACGAACTTTGCCAACCACATATTCTTAAAACGAACCTAAAGATTTACCTATACACAAAATTCTAGCTTGATGTTAGTCAGACACTTTTCTTCCCGCTATCTCCTCGACTATATAGACAATAGACACCCTAAACTTACCCTTCTCCTCTCAGAAAAATTATCAGTTGGGATAGTGGCGNTTTTTGCTAAATTTCAACCTACATTAGGCACAGTTAACGTTATCAGTTTGAGATAAAACTTTATCAATACTATTTTTTAGCCAATTGGCAACTTTTAGGAAGGCCCCTGGGGGAAAAAATCGAAAATTAATATCTTGTGATAACTTTAGGAGGTGTACATTAAAATATTTGAGTTTTTTATTCATAAAACCCCTTATATCTTCCAAACTAAAGGTCGTATCGACTTGATTCTTGTTTTAATCGATTCAGCGTTAAAAAATGCATACAAAATGATACCCCACTTGCATAGGTAGCTGAGTTTAAGTCCTTCAAATTTTACCCCCCTCCTCCCCCCTAAAAAAGAGGGAAGTGTACATAAAAAAGTTGGGGACTTTTCATATATTATTTGCAATGACATAACAAAGCTCTCTGTGAAAAAAAATCGTGGCTTAAAATTATTCCGAAGGAACACCCCTTTTTTGCCTAATTTTACTGGACTATATAGTATAACACTCAAGATGTCGTTTTTTACTTTCTTATAAAAAGAGGAAGTACGTACATATTAAGATGGCGCGAATATTCGATTTTGAGACTTTGGTGGATTTACACGTTTAAATGTTCCCTGAGTCCGACAAAATGGTTTAAAAAATGAATGTCTGTCGTCTGTACAGACGCGTGGACCCTACTTGGCCGATTTTGAAGAAATTTGGTATACATGCATGTTCAGATAAAATCTTACCTCGAGAAGAAAGTGAGAAATGAATTTTAGTTCCGAAATTGGGGGCGCAAACCCCCCAAAAACTTTGTCACGATTTTGATTCATAAACTCTAAAATGTAATCAATTTAAATACAAATTTAAGGATATGAGATGTTTCCCCGGGAAAAATCTAGTTTCCGAGATATTGATGAAAATAAATATAATTTTGTTAAAAATCATAAACAAAAAGTAAACAACCACTTGTTGAACACTTTTGGAACGAAGTTCCTTATGGCACGTTCTGGGCCCAGGAGTGAATCCGAAAAAAAACGACCAAAATCACCGTCACGCAAAATCCGTCACGAAATCTACCGATGGCGATAACTTGTGTAAAAGTTAACCGACTTAGTTGAAATTTGGTACACATGTTTATTTTTCCAATGCACAAGACAAGTTCATTGGGCAACGTTATCCGCCTAAGCATTCACGTGCAACGCTCGCGTAAACGTAAGCGTCAAATTAAAAAATTGGAATTTTTGGACGGGAAAAAATTCTAACTTCATCTATTTAATGAGACAAACGACTTTTATACATACATTTTTTTAGTAAAACGAACACCGACACTGCTATGAAGTGATAAAGATCGCTAAATTTATTAAAGTGGACCAAAACGATTAAAATAAAGAAAACAACGTTTTTACCGATATCTTACGTTCTAACGTAACGATTTTAATGAAACTTTGTATACACCCCCTATAGTTCAATTGAAACAAGCATGTAAAATTTCAACCTGATACAAGCAGAATTTTTTGTGTATTAATGATTTATATTTTTATTTGAATATTTAATTGGAGTAATATTGCCGACGGGGTATGAGAGGACAGTTCTTCTTCGTTCTACAACAATCTGCTTTAACTATAAATTTATGATTAGCTTTTTTCTACAAGTTAGTTTCTTTTAATTTTGTCTGTTTTCTAACTCTACCATGTATAAGTTATTGCTGTGATTTTATAATTTATATTTAATGAAAAGCGTAAGGAACTTCGTTCTTACCGGGTGTCCCACGACACCACACGTATTTTTTTCTTAGTTTTAAATCGATTAATTGATAAAAAAAGAATTTAAATTATATAGTTTCAACGGTATGAGCAAATTTGTCTGAGTTGTATCAGACAAATATTTTTATTGATAATGTCATTGAATAGATATATATATATAAAAAAAACAGTATGCATGAAAAATTTTTTTTAAATTGTATATTGTCAATAGTATTTTCAATAATATTATTGACAATACTATTGATCGTGTGCGGGCCGCTTTAGTTCTTAAAATAATTGTATTTTTTTTAATTGTATATTTTACGATGTTCAGAACCAATATATTGCTCATGATTCGTTATATACACCAATTCTATATACATTTAAACAATGATATCATTTGTTATTTAACTAATCATTTAAGGCAATAGAATTCAAAGTTACATTATCGGTAAACATCATAATTTTAAAGTATATTAAGTGTATTTTATTTTGTTATATACTTTTTAGTTTTCTCTTACATTTCTGTTTCCTTCACAGGCACGTTTTGTTTCTATCGGGTTGTTAAAATCGCTGTCAGTCAGCTATAGCATTTATCTTAGTCAGTGTATCGATGTATAATATTATATATTTTGAAAGTTCCCTTGCCTTTAGTAAACTGTCTGAGTAAACCCGTGTGCTATTTGAAGTCTATAACCAACCTTTTGCTTAGAGTGTTCTAGTCAGCTAAATTTAATTTTATGTTTTAATTTGTTGTCAAAAAATATTGGTGCATTATACAAGACATTAAACTTTTAAAAATGCAATTAAAAAAAGAAAAAATCTTTTTAAGACTCAGTACATATATTATAAGATTATATACCTTCATACTCTAAAATTAAAAATCATTATAAAGTAGGGTATCTCCAAATTTTTGTAATTTAAGAACAATATTTGTTTACAACACATTAATAGGTATATATTACACAACATATTACTATATTATATATATTATACAATATAATATATTATACAATATAATATAATATGTATTATTATTTAATCTCAGCACCAACTAGTAGATCAATGCAGTATCGGTAACGGGTGTATTACCAAGACATGCAATTTGTTTATTTTGTGTTTTGGTTGATAAATATCCTAACAGTCACCTATTTTCAGAATCGCAGATTTTTTGTAGTACGATGTTTAATACCAATCATGCTTTTAAGTTAATAATATATGAGGATACCATTTAGAATAATAAATTACTATTATTGCTTATTAGAAAATTATAATTAGTGGTATTTGTGTTTGAAAACATATTGTTATCAAATGTTTTACCTGCCATTCCGGCCAAATTTGTTAAATACTTGATTGTTGGAAAGACATATTTTAAAAGTAAAACAGTATAAATTAATTCAATAATGCAATAAAATATACATTTTAGATATTTGTAATATTTAAATTTTAGTAGTACATATTAATTTTATATAATTCTCGTAAATATAATATTATATTTTATCTAAATTAATATTCTCAGAGCACTCGCCATTTTATTTCTTATTACCGAATCGTCCAAGCTTATTGCATTATCTTCAATTCTATTGGACTTTAGTGTGTAGGTGAAAGTGATTTTAGAAATGTAGGTCAACCAATGAGAGGTTCTTATTTAAGAGGGTTAATAAATGGCTACCGCCATATACAAATAAAACAATATATAAAAAAAACATTATATTATTTATTTTAGTTATTAATACTTACAGTTTTTTTTATTATTATTTATTTATTTAACATTACTATATTCTTATATTATTATCCAGTCGTTGCGATTTTTATAAGATGCAAAGCTTATTAAAACACACTAATATATTATTATCTTTATATTATTTTTACAGATTTCATTTATAAAAGCTCAAGAAATAATATAATACATTTATTTTTTTTTCTTTGCTTAAACTTAATTTATAATATAAACTATATAAATTTCTAACGATAGAACATTACAATATAATATAAAATAACCATATATTTATAATTGATCACAGGAACATTACCGTTTTTACAAATCAATTACTTATTTACAAAATTTATACATTGAGAATTACAGTAATAATATTGCACATATATTAGGTAATAGTTAAAAAAAAAAAAAAAATCATATTTTAAGAAAAAAACATGTCTATATCATTACTCAAGTAATTTTATATGTATTTATTCATTGATTTACTTGCCTCTCTACCTTATTCAACAAATACATGTACGACTAAAAGTTTAATATTTTGATTTAATTTTACTTTGACGGAAAAAATCCCGAAATTAAAAAAAAAATTACAGAAAAATCAATGACAAGTGAGTAACAATGTTGCACTCTTTAAATTAGATATTTGTAATAAAACTGCCCAAAATAGGTGGTCTCGAAATTAATAGTTTCCAAAATTGCATTTATTCTATTTCGAAAACTATTAAAGATTATCATAGTTTTCAAGAACAAAAGTAAATTTGGAGATTGACAGAGAATCCAAAGTGAATACTTTATGCTATGATTATTATAGTTATCCACATAGATATATAACGGAATACATAATAGTTTTGGCGACATAGGAATAAGTTATCCGAAACTTAACAGTATAAAAAAGTTATTAGATAGTTAGTTATTCTGAAAAAAAAAAAACATTTAATATCAGTACTAACAATAATTAACCGACCTATGCGGATTAAAAGTCATATTTAGGGATAAAACCTAGCAAAAATATGTTTTTTCAAACTGATAATATAACAATAGCTAAATAAACAGCCATTAAAATCATTAAATAATTTATGTTTATCGTATACATACATTTATTTCTTAAATAGGAATGATTAATTTAAGCTAAGTTTTACTCAAAAAATTATTTATATTAAATACGAGTTATAATAATATTAAGCCGCGCGATTATTAGAAAATAATTTTTTTTT
>KZ651142.1:174420-189475 GCA_001010745.2 Gerris buenoi | reverse complement strand
GAAATCGTAAAACGATCCATCAAAAGTTATACAACTCAATTATCAGTTATATTAAACTTAAATTAAATTGTTAAACTGTATAATATTCATTCTTAAATGTATATATACTAATATATTCTTTCCATATATATAGTTAAACTATATATATGCATTCTGAAACTATATTATGTGGTACGTACATATTGTAATTTATTAAGAATATATATTTTCTTTTTATTAATAATTCAATCACACTCAAGCGATTGTTATAGCCAAAATTATAAGTATAACATGTTTAATTTCATAGTTTATCACTTGTATTTTTGCCGTCGGGAAAAATATTATTTTATTTATTGCTTAATATAATATTTCTTTTATCGCTAACTTTTTTCATTTTATACCATTTTTATGATTTTGAATTTTCAAAAGAAAAAAAACTTAATTTCAATAACAATTAAAATTAAATTGCGCAATATTTCTTTTGATAGTTATTTACTTTTAATTCTTATATTTACTTTTGATACTTATTTCTTTTGATACTACACATAGTTTTGATCAATGAAAATAATTTAAATAGCAGGTGATTAATTAGTAATTAAAATAATATTGATACAATGATAAAACGAATTTAAATAGTAATGATATATACAAATTATATGATTTAGAAAATTAATTCTATTATTCGGCAACAAGAATATTTATTTATTTTTATGTTATTTTAATTATGTTTTCTTTTATTCCGTTTGACGGTATGATCATAAGTAGGTATTATATCTAGAATCAATGATTATTGTATATTATAATTTTAATATTTAAATTAATTCTTTATTTTTACTCAAATATTTGTTTTTTTAAAAAAGGAATTTTCTTAAATAAATTTACTTTTATATTTTTCAGTCCGTTTGCTTAAGTAAAAGTGCCTAATGATTTATTAGTTGAGTTGGAAATCAAAATCATCTGAGTTTTTGAGATTTGTTTTCTGGCAGGATTTCTCAGCCATAACTCTTAAAATTAATGTTTTCCCGGCTTTTATTTCCAGCCTAACCTCCAGAATAATATAAAATCAAAATATTGAATTCATGAAGGAAATCTTACAGTTAAATTAAACTTGGTTATAAAATTATTATGTACAGTAATTATAAGTATGCCTTTGTCACGTGATGAAGAAATCGTCAAAATCGAGAGAAGAGGAGACATCGAAGTCCTGGAAGTCAGAAGGTGTTAGGGAACAGTGATCAGAGAGATCGTCCAGGGGGAAGGACTCGGAGGTGGAGGTGGCGGGCGAAGAAGAAGTCCTGTCGGAGCCTCCTTCCAGAGCATCTGATAGAGCTGATATGTACGACATTGCCAACTTGAGGGTGGCTATCTTTGTCATCTTCTCGTCTTCGCAAGGGACCGCTCTCCTCAGAGTCTCGAAGGCTTCGTTGATTTCCCTCATTCTGCATCTTTCTCTAGCGTTAGCGTTCTTTCTCCTGTACTTACTTAGAGGCGCCGCCTTCCTCTTAGATTTGTTGCCTCTTCTGACGGGACGAGGTCTCTCCTCCTCTTCTTCTTCTTCGTCTCGCCTGAAGCTGCCCGCAGCCCTGGGCCGAAGCGAGTAGCTCTTCTCGGCGTTATTGTTGGGATCCTGTAGAGCGCAGACTTGGGCCATGTCCCATTACGTTACGATGTATCACGGTATCTGTGCGGCTCGGACACGTGACGTCCCGCTTTGAATCTCTAGCACCACTGAGCCTCTCCATCCTTGGTCTCTATCTCTTAAGACTCGTTCCAAACCTGTTTGGTCCAGACGCCACCGCCTGCAGTCTCACTCCATCTAGCGGATTTACTGGTAACCCCGCTTCTTCTTTCTTCTATCTTTCTTCAGTTACCCGACAGCAAACAAGTTCTATCTTCTAAACGCTATTGCATACTTAATTTCTTCAATTCGAATTGAAAACTAAGTAATACATTAAAAAGGTAAAAAAAATGGCTTTCGATCTTATTATATATGTATATATTTTTAATTTCATAATGCTTATAATTCATTAATTATTTTTATACCTAAAATAATAATTGTCTTTTTTAGACCAAACCTTGTAGTCTATCTAAAGCTGATTTCCCTAGAATATTTTAATCGAAAACATGAACAATTTACCTATATAATATTTTAATACAAACACAACAATGAACAAGTTCTACGTTTATTCATATGAGAGATAGTAAATGGCAACATGTTTAATTTCATAATTTGTTAGTTGTATTTTTCCGTCAGAAAATATATTAATATACTATTTCTTTTATCGTGGAATTTCTTCATTTTTTTATTTTTTATTTCATTTTTAAGATTTTGAAAAGAAAAAAAGCTTAATTTCAATAACAATTAAAATTAAATTTCACAATATTTCTTTTGATACTTATTCACTTTTAATTCTTATTTACTGATTTGACCTCAATTTCAAAATATGTATTATTCATTTAATAATATTTATTTACAATTGTATATTAAAAACTGATTTATCGGCGCTACTCTAGCTCTTAAAAGTAATCTCCCAAATAATAAATGTAGATAAAACAATTATTTAAAATAACGAATGATTTTTAGGATACTTAAAATGTTTAAAACCACGATTCAAAATGTTATCAATTAACTTGTAAGCCATATATGTACGAAAATATTTTATTTAAGAATTTGGTAAAAGCGGATTGGAACTTTAACGTTTAGTTTAGTATTTCAATAATTACTTATAAAATATAAACTTATAAAATATAAGTTATAAGTTGTATAATATAACATTCTATAGCCTGCATTGAATAAATTAAAATATATTTCAATGTTTTCCTAAAACAGTTTAAGACTTGACCATTTCGAGTAGCCATCTTTTTCAATGTTAAGTTTTTAAATAAGTGAACACTATTAAAAAGGGTCCAAAGAGTGATGCTGATTAAGATCGTGATTCTGAACCAGTGAAGTTATTTCCTACGTGTCACGATTGCGGTAGCAAGCTTCCTCATCAGAGCAAATAATATCTCCTCGGTTCCTCCGCTAATAAATAAATACTTCTCCCTCTCCCAATTATAAATCACTAACGACTTCAAGTTAAACACATTTATAAAGATTTTTAATTATTAGTTTTGATTAATCGTTCACAACCATTTAAATATAAATGTTTAAATACATACACTTCTCACAAATTTCTCGCTGTAATTTACATTAATAAGCTAAAAGGTGTAAACTTTTCTTATCCACTGTGTGAGGCATCTTTAAATATATTAAATACATATCTCGGGGTTACTGCTTCTATCGGCAGATGATATATCACAGACAAACAAATCCTTAAATATTAAGTGAGGAATTTATATAAAAGTTAACCAATGAACCTATAGTTGTTCAATTTTTTATCTACGTAGTTTTCTCAGAAAATAACGGGAATTTTTAATTTCGAGGGTCTGGAGAGTCCGATTGTCAATTTTTTTTATTATGTTGGTATACATGACCCTGAAGTATTATACA
The DNA here is from genome assembly GCA_001010745.2 of Gerris buenoi. NCBI lineage: Eukaryota > Metazoa > Arthropoda > Insecta > Hemiptera > Gerridae > Gerris > Gerris buenoi. The sequence goes on along the minus strand of KZ651142.1, from coordinate 186,003 downwards.
TTTTCAGCTGTTTTCATTGTTTACTTTGTCTTTGGCAGTATGTGGAGCTCAGCGATTTTCGTTGGTTAAAAAAAAACAATGCCTCAAAGAATATGTATCAAATTTTGATTGAGCCTCGACGTCATATCCCTAATCCCGCATGTTTTATCACCTGTTATAACACGTTTCAGGAATTATGCATCGTCGTTGACTCAATTTAGTGACTGACCCCTGAGTAACTTCTATTTGCCCCTGTTTTTGTTGAAAATTCAAAAATTTTCATCAAATTTTTCTCCCACACGTTCTATACCCAGAACATTCTGAAAAAATTCAAGGCATGAGCCAATCGATATTTCAACATCATCAGCGATTTCTCTGACTGTGATTCGGTGACTCTTCATAACCATTTCTTTCACTTTTTCCACGTTTTTAGCGGTTCTTAAGCGCTGGGGCGTCCAAGGTGTTTGTCATCTTCAACATCTTCCCGGCCATCTTGGAAACGCGTATACCACTCGTACACTTTTGTTTTAATCATAGCAGACTCACCATAGGCCTTTGTTAACATTTTACACACTTTGTTATTGTTATACTTTATTTGATCCATTTTTTTTTTAAACAAACGATAATTGCGAAGCTCATAATAACACGTCTAACCTTAGCAGCTGCCACAGAAAAATGCCAATGAATCCAGCTGAAACGTTTATCATACTTCAGGGACATATATACCAACATTAATAAAAAAGAAATTGACAATCGGACTCTTTAAACCCGCAAAATTTAAAAAATGCCTGTTATTTTCTGAACACACCTCCTACGTATTGTGTTCATTTCTATAATCTGACAAGTTATAATCCAATCAAAATGATCTACGGTTGACATAGAAATCAATAATTTAATATACGTTTAAAAAGCATTAATTATTCAGAATGAATATTTAATCAGTTTATTTTCTTTCTCGAGGAGAACAATTATACTAAATTAAATTTAATTTCAATAAACAGAGAGACACATTCGTAAATAGGTTGATATGTGGAACGTGTTCAAGAATAACTAAAATCTTATTACAACGATATTATGAATACAATTTGATAGGAGTACGGTTAATTACTCTATTAAAGTTATTAAAATCAAGGTAGTTGTAAATTAACTTGAACATGTTACTTACCTAGTGTCAAAATATCTTCAGTCATATGTAAAATAGAGTTATTTGGTATTTTATTGTTGGAACGAAGTTCCTTATGACATGTTCTGGAGCCCAGAAGTCGGGAGTGCGAATCAAAAAAAAAAGACCGTCACCTAATCACCGTCACAAAAGCACAGTCCCTCAACTAAGCGTCATGAAATCTACCGGTGACGATAACTTGAGTAAAAGATGACCGAGTTAGTTAAAAATTGGTACACATGTTCATCTTACCAATGCCCAGGCTGAGTTCGTTAGACAATGTTATCTGCCTAAGCGTTCACGTTCGCGTAAACGTAAGCTTCAAATTTAAAATTGGAGTATTAGGACGGGAAAATTGTAACTTCATCTATTTAATGAGATAAACAACTTTTTTAAATAATTTCTTTTTTTTTTAGTAAAACGAACACCGACACTGCTATGAAGTGATAAAGTGCGCTAAATTTATTAAAGCGGACCTAAACGTTTAAAATAAAGAACAAAATAAAATTTACCGATATCTTACATTCTAACGTATCGATTTTAATAAAACTTCCTACACATCGTCTAAAGTAGAATTGAAACAGGCATGTAAAATTTCAACCTGATACAAGCAGACGTTTTTGTGTAGGGAAGAGGTATATTTTATATTATTTTAAATGTATATTTTTTAATTATGATTTACTTTTTTCTCAATATTCAATACATATTTATTGTAACAAGCTTGCCTTAATAATACAAATAATTCTTTTCTATTAATTTTACCTTAACTCATCTATAGGTACAATGAGTTAGTTACTTATAATTTTGCCTATTTTATAACTCCGCCATGAATAAAATTATACATAGTTAGCAACGCATACTTAGCAGTGTGATTTTATAATTTATATTTATTCATTATTAAGTTTTTGGTAGTATTCATACTACGGAGAGTTTTAAATTAAATCAAGGTATAATTATTATCAACAATGGGAAATAGACAGAGAAAAACAGACTCCGGCACCTGGACTCGAACCACGGGCCTCTATGTTACCGTTACAGTGCTCTAACCAACTAAGCTATACCGGAGAACGATTTTCCACTGTCTATAACGATATCTAATCCCGAATTAAGCTTTCAATTTTCTACAAATCTATATACTGTATAGATCTATATACTATATACTAGATCTATATACTATATATTTTCTACAAATTTATATTTAATAAAAAATGTAAGGAACTTCGTTCCTACTGGGTGTACCGCGACACCACACGTATTCTTTATATACTCTATTATAATAGAGTGAATTTAATAAATATAAAGTATCCTTTTGATAGAATATAAATAAAACAGCTAAAGAATCCAAAATATTAATAAAATCCTTTTAATTATATTTCTACCTTATCACGAGGGTAATTTATAGCTAATCTAAGAATAAAAATGTATTATACCGATTAGAACCAATAAATATTTTACTAAATATTAGAAAAGAAAAAAATAGTACAAGGAAGTTGAAAATTAAAGGTGATTTATAGAACGTTATTGATATCTATATTTACTTTGAGTATTATTTAACAATTTACTTGTATTAAACAATTGGGCTAAATGTTATATTATTAGTATAGAGGGAAAACACTTATAGAGCTTTTCGAATGCTCGTATATTTCACTTTTAAATATATTACAGAAGTATAACCTTGCAATAATATTTATTGTTCTTCTTTTTGAATTATTGTTAATTTTAAAAGAAGTAGAATGGTAAATAGGAAAAAATCACTCAAGGAAAGGACTTGAGGGCATAATTATTTTGAATGGTGCAAGGCGAAGGTTTTTATTCAGTGAACCCGACAAGCTACGCGCTACCATAGTCCTAGTATATCCTCGAATCAACTTTTTAACCTTACAACCTTTTGTTCCTTTACTAAATACGATGCTTGAATCGGTTGCTTTGAACGACACCGCTGCATAGCCGCTAAGCAGCCCGTTCTTTTCTACCCTCACAGCTTTCATTAATGTCGTCATTAAAGCTACCTAAAATTCAATTTATGATAACTCAAGTTTTTTTACCCGTTCTGAAAAGCATGATTACTGAATTTTGAATAACAATAAAATCCTTTTAAACGGTTATATACGATTATTTTTATTGGAATCGTACAAATGGAGAAAATATACCTCTCTTATCCTTTTTAGCTTTGAAATGAAATTTGTTTAATGTATTTTAAAAATTTATTAATGGTTATGAAACAACCTCTCAATTATTAAATTCACGTTGCAGCTAGTTGGCTTTTTAATTTTGAATATTCATACAGAGGATACTTAATAGATTATAATTATAAAAATTAAAATACCACAATTTAAAAAAATCAGAATTTCAACTAAGAAGTAGAATATGGTAAAAGAAAACGCCTTTCCACAAGTATAACTTCAATTTAATAGCTTATATGGTATCCGACGAAGACTTCAACTCACTTAAATACTTACTACGTTTCCATGTGTAAATAAAAGGATTGAATCCTGATTTGGGATTTAACAAGTTAAGAGTTTCCAAGAGTGGTATTAAATCCGTATTCAATACGAAATAAAAAAAACAAGCTTCAAAAAATAACCTTCACCTGTTATAACCATGATTTTTATTACGTATTTTGACAGATTTCACTACAGTTTCTACAGAAATACGCTAGGTTCGCTCAAACCGACGCTCTGCGCATGTCAGGATCGAGTTCAGGTGTTTCCATGCAACTAAGATCCAGGTACGATTCCAAAATTTAGTGGATTGTATCGGGATCGGGATTGTACTTAATCCGTTTTGAACCTAGGTTTCCATGGACATTTTGAATCCAAAACCTGTATCATACCCGCGTATTCAATCTGTATTTAAACATCATGAAAACGTAGTAACTATTAATTCCTTTTTGAGTCTTAAAAAATAATAGCATATTTATTTAATCTTAGATCAAGGCTTATTTTGAGCAGTTTTTAAAAAATATTTTGGATTGATAAAGTTTACATTGACTACAAAATTTGATAAAGATAGAAAAGAGTGTAGAACTCGATTGAGAGAGAAGTGTAGAATACTGATTGTGATTTGTCAGATAACTTGCTAATATGATTGTCGCTGGCATAAGCCATCGATTTTATTTATTAGTTATTTTTTGTTTATTTTGACTAGATATGTCACTTTGTATTTTTGTTTAAATAATTGTTTTTCAAGTCTCGAAGATAATATTCCTTTTACGAACTTAGAGCTACGAGCTTAGAGCTAAGAGCTAAGAACTAAGAGTTGTAAAGTCTTGTTATTAAAGTAAATAGTTCCGTAAATGGTTTATTTTTCTATTTTAGTCTGCGCTGCATAAGGCAGCGACAATGATGTCAATTTAATTATGTATTGTTAAGTTGCTATAGTACAGCAGATACAAGAAAGTGATTGACTAACATCAAGCTATTATAATACTAATACAAGAATTTTGTGTTAATTTGTTGGTACCTTTATAGAATATGTGGTCGGCTAAGTTTGTCTGCGGGACGTCGCCGATTGATGTTAGTTTATCACTTGCTAGGTGTACCACTCACAAGGGCCACTTGACAAATCAAAGGACCACTTTGATTTGTAGAAATATCTATCATCCCTACCTTCTCTGTGACCCGAAGACGGCAATGACGACGCACCACGAAATTATTTGTTATTGCTCAGGCAACCACATTTTTTTCAATAAAAATAAATATTTATTTTGATTTGTTAGTCTTCAAATAGATTTAATAATTAATCTAAATTGATATCTAAATTAACTTAATTTACTTAATTACTTAATTAACTTAATTTTACTTTTTTTTCTAAATATAAAACTAAACTAGCTGCCACGGGCTTAATAGCTAGTTATATTTAATTTAAAAAATAAATCATTCATTCATTAAGCTACACATGAGTAGCCTACAAATTAGCACTGCGGCTAAGCAATAAACAAAAGAAGAAAATAACTATACAATAATGAAGTTTCAAATAATCTAAAAATATAAAATAATTAATAAACATAAATATTTCATGTAAGTATAGGGACCACTTAATAAATTATTTGAGGGAAATATTTATCAAAATAACTATTAGAATTAAAGAAACTACAATGATAATTTATTGGCCAAATTTGAATAATTGTTTTAAGAAAATTAAAACACCCACACATGCGCTTTGAGGTTAATTGTTGTTTCTTATCTATAATAACGTTAAAATTAAGTTATTATATTAACAATATAGCCTAGGATCACTTAACAGCTATAGTTTTTTCTCTACACTGGGTGGACTGTGTCTTTTAAACGGGGAATGCGTATATGTTCTGATTTGAATAAATTCCGTTTCAAATCAATCGAAACATCTATTTTAAGACCTATTACTGGTTTAGTGGGCACTGATTTAGCTGAATGCTTTCAGTAGGAGCCGCACCTGATTAACCTCAGCTGATTTATAATGTCTCTAGGGTACGTATCCACCCTTGCAGTTTTAGCATAACGTTAATCATCAATCCCAATATGATTTAACGAGCAATTAGAGTTATTTTCTTTCCGGCACTCTTTCTACTCTCAAGCAGATATTTCGCCTGATTATGTTCAACGATAAATTATTGACATCTACATTTGAATCATTATCCGTCAATAAACGGTAGTTCTACATCTTTATCTTAGAAAATGATTTGTGATATTATGTTTGNATATCAGACCCATAAAATATTTGAAAGTAGGCTTTTTAGCATTTTAAAAAACACCATCAATAGGGTACTACTTAAACTATACAGTGTGGCCTACGGACCCTCGATGTGTGCTGACTAGCACACACTTGACCTGTTTATTTTAAATATGTATCGATTAACTAAAAATTATTTGAACACGAGAAAATATTTCGGTTTCCTCAGTTTAGTGTTGTTTCCTCAGTTTACTGTTTTCACTGTAATTATTAAAGGACATTCTATCAATATTTACTATAAAAATAAATCATTCCCAGCAGGGAATCGAACCCGGCCTTTCACCTATCGCATTTATAGTAATTTTTTCATTTCATTAAATAATTTTGGCCTCTCACCTATCGCATTTATAGTATTTTTTTCATATCATTCAATAATTTTATTCACTATCACAGTACTATATTTATATAGTAAAAGAGAACGTAAAGATAATAGACAAATAATAATTGGCGAGTTAATCTCTTTTATTTCCAATAAATCTTGCTTTCTTAAAGCTGTATTTGATACATTGTCTTCAAATTGAAGTAATTGATCGATACATAAAAGAGGCGAGGATAATACACTTCTGCTTTATGTCAATATTTCCAACAAAACAACCTGCTAACAAATACTCACACATCTTTGTCAATTAACTTTACACACTTCTGGGCAATAAAAATGAGATAAAATACAATATATAAAAGCTCCCTCCTTATCACTAAATCCTATTTTTGGAAGCATTGTATTTGAGATTTTCATACAATGTGATAATAACAATGTCGCACAACGTTATTAATGTTTTGTTTCTTTTTTAATATATTTTTTTAAATGAATATTTTCAACTATTAAAATATCTTTAGTGATAGAGCACTTACATTATTAATTTGAGGTTGGCATTATCATTTAAATAACTGCAATACTTTTAAATAAATACAAAATAATAATTTACATAAAGATCAATAATAAAATAAGAAATAAAGTTATGGTCCTGCATTTAACATATTTAAATGAGGCAATACTTACTAAATCTGCTGGGCAAAAATAAGAATGTAGATGTATTCAGTTGCCACTAATTTGCAAAGTAAATTGTCTCTCAGTTGGTGTTTTTTTTTAAAAAACTAATTAATTGATGGACTGACCTCCATTATATTTATTCTACAACACTGTGTAAAGTGAAAGGATTTGTTCTCTTGTAAATAGAATTTCGAGAAATTCCTTTAATATAAATTTATTATATATCACTTAATTTGCGCAAAATTAAGCATTTATATCGAAAAAAGTAAATAAGTTCTGTATTCAACCTATTAATAATAATTACAAAGAACCTAATGTTAGTTCTATGTTCCACTATAAATTATTAAAGATTAAATGTGTATTTTACAGAATTTAAAAAAGTATAGAACTAGATGAATAATTATTCGAGTCATACAAGTCAATACTGATATAATAATAAAATTGAAGGAAGCATAAGTCTAATAGCACGAATTAAGTTTTACCTGTTTCTAAATAGTCTCATGAAACTCTTTGTGTTCATACCTGTTTGTTTGGTTGTCGCAGCAAGTTGTAACTTATACTGGAACATGAAGGACAAACTTATTTCATGGAGGGACAAAATAGAGAATCATTGTTATTGGTAAAATATATGTCTGTAGAGATTGTCAAGACTTAAACACAATTAATAATTTAAATAAAAAGATATAAATTAAAGAAAGCCTTTTCGTAAGGTATTTAAATATTTTAATTTATTTTTTATTAACCAGTGTTTTGTAATCTTTTGAACAATCTCTTTTAGTTGTCACGTTCAGATGAAATTTAAATTCATCAGTACTTCGTGTACTTTACTTGTTTTCTTTAAGTAGGAAGGTGCTAACATTACTTATATGAAGAAACTAAGTGAAAATTTACAGAGGATTCTCAATATTCAATCCTCGAAGAGTCAAAGATCAAATAATAATTTAACCAAATGGTAAAAGATTATATATTATTTCTCAAGGGATGTAAGTATTTTATGGCTTCACCAAGTTATACATTATGAGTGTATTTAAAAAGGAGTTAGGCGGTGTATACAGGTATTTTTGTTCATGGAATTACCTAATCAAAGATAGATAAAACGTTTATAAATCATTTCAACAATGTTTAGCCTGTTGAGGACTGTTGCAAAGGCATTTTTCGATTTCTATTTCGAGCCATGTATCCGGGCAGGTTATCCCATTTCTCCTGTGCAGCCCAGGGTGGATGCATGGCTTGGGCCCCAGGCGCTTTGCCATCCTCCCCGCGCGCGGACCGGCGCCCTTTGTATTTAGCCCTGTTTAAGCAGCTCCCGCCATAAATAATACATCCCGATTTCCAATTAAAAAGACGAGAAGTCCCGGCTTATTGTCGCTAATATATGGTTATTAGCCGGGAAGGCTACTGACCGTCTCCATAAGCATAAACTATTGGGATTTTTATATTTTTAACTCTTTCCGCCTACGCGTTTCTTGAATAACAATAATAATAAATAAATTAAAATATTGAAAATAATGTAGCTTTTTCCATTAAAAAACTAAGAAATAACAAAAAGATTAAACACACACACACACATTTTTATATACATATATATATTTAATAGAAAGTATTTGCAGTAAAGATAATTGTATATTTTACTTTTTCTAACTAAATAAAAACTAATTAATAAGCCAAATCAATTACTTAGTATTGATTAGTAATCAATACTACTAATTGTAAGTCATTATTACTAACATACTTCATTACTTTGGTCCACATTTAGGAACTCTGGCGTCAAGGTTTCTTGTAGAAAACACGGCAAGCAACTTTAATGGGTTCATCCTCTAACTTTCCTTTTATAAAGGGATTCAACTTGATTGCAGAGCCTCCTTCATATTTTCTTCCCATTCAATTCTTGGTCTTTTCTTTAGCTTTCTATTTGTGGATCTTGCTTCCTACGCACTTTTAGTCACTTGCCAATCAGACAATCTACTTATTTGATCAAGTCAAGTTGGGTTTCTTTAACTAACTCTTTAAGTGTTTGATAATGTATTTTTTCCATTCTTTGATATTTTATACTTTGTTCACACACAGTTGTCTCATTTGCTCCTCCCCTATTTATGTTACCTCTTTTCTACTGCTTTCCATCAGTTTTTGTTTAGCTATCTTTGTTACCCCAGTCTACTCGTAGTAGTTTAACTGTTTTGTAGACAGAGTGTCAATAATTTCTCTTTTTCCTGCAAACCATTAACTCAAAACCAGGTAACGACGGCCTGCTGTTATCCTTATATTAATAGTGGGATGTATTATTCCTGATTCAGAGATTGGTGCAACAAGGTACTCGATGCCCTCAACCTGTTCCAGCAACTGCCTAGGGAGAGTAATGGTATAACAAATCGGATTTCTAGCTACAACCATAGATTAGTTTTTGCAAGTTTATTACCATATCCATCATAAACTTATCCTGGGTATCCATCATATCCTCTTCCTAATTATTTAAACGCATTTATCGTAACAATGATAACGGGTTGGCACTAAAAATTAACTTTTAATATATGCATTATAGCTAATTGGTTCGCCTTTAACACTCTCTTATGATGCCATCCATCAGAATTAAAAATTCATATCGTTAGAGAATGCCCTTATCTGACTCTAGCTGATTTTCTGAATTCATTTAATGAACATACCACTATGCTAACTGATTTAGAGTCCGGTGAGCACTCTTTTCAACCACTAGATTCTGTCCTACTCTGAGTTTTTCCACAGACAATGCCCTGAATCATACCAAAGTAATATCTCTCTATCATACTTCTAGGTAAATTTATGCACTTAGGCTAGGCGCACACTGGGGGAAAAACAGTCTACGGAGGCTGTCTTCCGGTGCAAAAGATTTTTGGATGGCGAAAATCTTTTGCACCGGAGCAGACACCCCGCAGACAGTCTGCAGACTGTTTTGCCCCCAGTGTGCGCCTAGCCTAACAATAAAAAGGTCCTATAAAAAGGTTTCTATTATGGACGCCTGGTGAGTAATAGCTCACCGGAAAATTTATTACGGATCTTTAGAGCAAATTGAGCGAGAGACAGTCACAGAAATTTAACACAGAATTGTAAACCAAAAATGTACCCTTATGTCTGAAACAGATTTCTGTCTTAGTATCTTTGAAATCAAAGAAATGAAATATTTTTGTTCTTGAGAACGATCATGTAGCTTCTGTTACCATCGGTAAGCTCAGAGGAAAAAAAAATAAACAATTTAAAGAAAATTAAATTGAAAAATATTGAGATAGAGTTGGAAATCTGGTTGTAAACGAGAATTATTCTTCTGTATTCTTGCTACCCCTAAATCGTTTTCGATTCTACTGCACGATTTACACAGTATTCATTGTCATTCAGCAAGGACGGGATGAGAATAAAATCATACCGAAATATGTTGCAAGTAGGTATAACTGTTACTATCAGGTACTAGAAGGACTATGAACTTCTATAATATTACTGCGATGAGGATTAAAATACACATACAAGTAAAAATTAATTAAGAACTTAAATACTATCTTTTATAACATATCAAATTACAATATTTCCCAAACATGTTAAATTTTATCTGTAAAAAATGCTTCATATCAATTACGATACTGCATAACAATTCCCTCTGTTTCCATGACTCTTAGAAATATCGGAATTTTCCCATCATACCAAAAAATATTATATGGCGCAATAATATATGTCGCAACAGCCCGTGGAGGCCATACTAGCTGGATAATTTCCCTATACCAACGTTAGATAATTTTCCTAAACGGTACTTAATACCTGATTAGGTTATAGTTCTGAACTTGTAAACAGATAAAATTAGATCATACTTGTATAAAAATGAAACTATTATGTTGCATTATTATAGTATATTAGTGGAAAGACGGTCTGTATTCATATTTTATAATTTTTTACAATAAACAATATCATGGAAGAATAAACAAGACATTTAAAATGGTTATTTAAACAAAGGTCGCATACATGAATGTATTTTAGAAATGACCTCTCAAAGGAAATCAGTGGTATCTAATTTTTAATAGATTTACATAACAAAACATTTACAAAAAAGATGATAGATATTGTAGAATATGTTGCTCTATATAAGTGGTGATGGGAAGGAGGCGTTGCTAATGGATAAAGGCTGTGACAAGTCAGGTAAAGCGGTTTGGAAACGTCTCTCTACCGTGCACTCATCTTGTCAGCTTTTAATCAAAACATCGATTAGTAGCCGCTGCTTGGACCCTCGATTAAAATTCAAAACAACCTCTTACCAACTTAACGATAAAAAAAGTTAAATATTGTTTTTTTTTCTATAAAAAAAAAAAAAATGTTATTTAAGGGTGAAGAAACAAAATAAGAGAGGGAATTATGTTAGGTGAATAAAGATAAAGGGTCAGTGCGATAATCTCTCCGAGTAAATGGATTTGTACGACCGAGTTAAAAAGGTGTGAGGTCTTCCAATCGAGCCTTTACACTTCAGCCTTTTGATGTTATTTATTTATCAGTAGATCTCTCATTTTGTTTGTAAACTTATCGAGACCAAAAATACCTGGTCCCGTCATTGAAAGTTTTTAAAATCAACACCTCAAACTTCAAGTCAACAAAAAACAACGACTTTTCAGGTAATAAAGGATTATAATTTTAAGCGATATAAAGAGATAAGAACGCCTCGGAAATACTAAGATAAATAAAATTTAAACTTTAATTAAACATTAAATTTTTGTACATAGGTATATATATA
>KZ651142.1:130882-141542 GCA_001010745.2 Gerris buenoi | reverse complement strand
CCCCCGCTCACCTCCTAGGAGTGGGGACTTTTAGTATGTTTACCTCCAAACTAGTCCAAACAAAGTCCCAAAGTCAAAAATTGGGTTCCTTCCATTTCCCTCTACAACTATTTATTGACTGGACTAATATATGTTTCTCGTAAAGCCTACTAGATTTCAGATAGAACTAGAATAGCTTGGGATATGTATCGTTTATACACAGAACCTCGTTCCCAGTATTAATTTTTAATTTTTTTTCATAGTTATAAGTATATTATATATATAATGTATCGTATTCTTTACACAGCCCAGTAAAGGGTTAAATAATATAATTATATATTATTCAAATAAGAAACTAACTGTGTATTTATTTTATCTAGTTAAAATGACAATGCAATATTGCAACAATGTGATTTGTAACATTTAATTAAAATCTATTGTTCTATTTGATTTATTGTATTGTGATAATAATTTAATTGTTTGGATTTATATTTTATAAATTAAGAAATATACAGAGGACTACGAACTATAATGGAATTGGGATTTTTAACGTAGGAGGTACGTTAAAAACTCAAAACGAAGAATGTTTCTTGAAGAAATCATTCTATTACCTTATGGCTTACAAGGAAGAATTCAAAACATTTACAACCTATCCTAGACAGAGCCAGAGAATCATCTAAATTAATTTAAAGGTTAACTTATTGCAATTTTAACATTTATGACAAACAAATTATTTTTTTACTTTCTCATATAATATGTAGGATTATAGAAGAAGTATTGTGAAGGAGTAAATATTTGATTTTGGTGGATTTACTCGTTTTTTATACATTGAGATGAAATTTAGCACACGACATGTTCAAAAGAATCATACCCCGAGGGAAAAATTAAAAAAAAATATTATAAGCTCTAAATTTAGGGGCGCTACCTCCCAAAAATTCGTACTTCCAAAGAAACGTTAAAAAAAGTAATTTCTCGAAAACTATTCCGATGATTTTGACTATTAACTTCTAAAATGTATTCCATTTAACAAAAAGATAGATAAAAAAAGACACATCTAATTTCCGAAATGTTGCTAAATATAAATTAATTGAAAAACGCGAAAGGCCAGGTTTGATTCATCGCCAGGAAGAATATTTTGTACAGTCCATTTGATAAAATGTTAAATAATAAATAAATGTAACGTGAAAATTCTAAATAACTAGCAAATGAAGAACAATAGAAGATAAAATTATGTTTGTGAGATATTTTAGTATACGAGTTGTATTGGATAGCTTTGTTAGTTTTCTAAATACGTATATGCATGATGAATTTGACTTATAATAGTGTATGTAAGTTATGTAAGTAAATTAGTTGTTTCTCTTCCTCTCTTTTAAACTCTTTAAAATAGCCATAAACTAAATCAGATAATAGAACTAAGTATCCAAGTTTACGAGCTATTTAAGAATAATAGATTTAAAATATTCTGGGAGTGTAATATTTCTAAGAATTGATAAATAATCAACTTGGTGTTTCTAAGTTATGCAGGATTTAGGTTAGTATAGCGGTGGATTTGGCATTCCAAGAGATAGAAGTGCTAAAGAGGTGAGGGAGGTGTCAGGCTGTTGCTTGTAAGCTGTCAAATCAGATAGTTTCGTGTGATTAGAACGGAGAGTGTCACCCTGTCATACAGATAATGTTCCGAGGATGAGCTACAAATTAACTCATGTCTCCCTGAGGACACGAGCTGTCAGCAAGTTTGATAGAGACGTACAGGCAACACCTGCATATTTTCTCCACCGCTAATTCCATCAACTTCCTTCACCAGCCAAACCACTTAACAAACCTCTAACAGTGTTAAGTTTTGGTGATTGAAGAATTCTTTCACAGGATTCATTTAGTACATCGCCATAAGCAGTTTAATAGTTAGACATTAAAAAAATAAAACAAAAGAATCTAGACAAAAAAAATCGACACAGACGATTGGTTAGAGTCACCAAAAATCGAGCTCTTAACATTGACTAATCCTTCTTAACATAGACGAATCCTTAACATAGACGAATCCTTGCGGAAGAAGAGACACAATAATGGTCACATCAAGTAGATTTTTAAAGTGGTCGATCTTGTGTTGATGAGGACATATCAGCAAAAGCAAAAAATAATTTTAGAAATAAGTAGGTAGATAGACAATGTAGAGGATGACCTGAGAAGCCTAGAGAAACGGTATTAGCACTGAAGAACTTTTGATTGGTGTGCAGGCTGGAGGGAATGTGGAAAATTCTAGAACTCTAAAAGGGTTTCACTGTCACATAGTTAGTCATTAATGTTTTATAGTATGTCAATATGGTACAAGCTAGTCAAATAAACTCATAGACGCAGACGGTTGGAAAATAATCTAGTGCCATAAGGATAATTATTTGTTTTTAATTTTAAAAAGGATGATAAAATAAGTGAAAAAAGAAGAATATTTATTAAGAGGTATAAGCATAATATAAAATAAAATGCATATAGACATGTTTATCGATCTAATAGCTTTAAAATGAGACAGATTCTAAAATAAGTTGAAAATAAATACATAATAAGTATCGTTTACCATTGCAAATTTTGACATATTTGTAAATTTAAATATGGCGCTTCGTTCAATACAACTAGTTATTAATGTTCTTTGCATTTAAATCTAACAGAACCGATTTTTTGTGACGATTTAATTTAGGCTTATTTGAATAAATGTTTCCCTCTTATATCATTTATTTATACGATATATTTATATATTCCAAGAGTTGAGAAGCCGAAGGTGAATTTTTAGAAAGCGATAAATAAAGGAAACGTGTTGGGGCCCCGGTAGCTCCAGGTTGCTCATTATATAAACGGCAATGCGTCACTCCTAAACATGGACGTTTATTACATTAGAAACCTCCTCATGGGAAGAGTGAATCATCCTTTGAAAAAACTTGTTCTGTACTTAAAAAAAAAATAAAGAAACTTATATACATACTTAAAATATTCATTTAACATTGTAATATAAACACATGTACACTTGGTCTGATTTAAAATGTTTTCATATACGTTAATTCGTCGTATTGTTAGATTTTGATTTTAAATAGAGTATTTAGACAAGTAATTCGATGTTATGGAAGGTTGCCTAATCACAATGTAAAAGCTGTGTGTAGAAATGTTGAGGACAGTATTATAATGGTTGTAGGCACCAGAGAGGTGGGTTAACTAGAGGTGTATTTGACATGTTTATTTAAGGAGTGATACCAGTATGTATGTTGTCAGTGAAGTTGACTCGTCTGGCTTCATCCTGCAGGGCTCGTAACTTCGTGAGAAAGGCAACCAAACGTGTTCGAGAGCCTGTTTACTTTAAATCTTACTTTTTTTCCTTCTTCCCTAGGTTAATACTAGCTTCCCAGTTATGGGAAACCGTATCCCGATCGCTAAACTTTCTTGAATAAGTACGATGTTAAACACAAGTCGATGAAAAGTTTTCAAGCTATCCATTACAGATCCATTACTTACGTAAACCAGGCATTTCTTCTTGTACAAACTCGGAGACGACTTTTTTAAAGACTCCTCTCCCTGGAAAAGAAAATAAATAAAATTTATATATTTACTTTGGCAATGTTAATATATAAAAAACATAATAAAAACTAAAAAAAAAAACATGCTACATTGAACTTACTACTTTTTTTTACAATTTTTCTTAAATGCAGATTTTCTCACGCTCCTTATGTACCTATAATACAGATACTAATATTTGGCCGAATATAGGACAGAAAACATAAGTAACAGCAGAGGCAGAGTTAGACTAGCGTACTAAACGTCATTTATATGACGTCAGGATTTTATATGTTTATTGTTATGGTAATATTATTTTTTAAAAATTGAATATTTAAAAACTAATTGATTACTATAATAATACATGGTCGTTCGTTAAGTAAAGTAAGTAAAATTATGATTTTCCAGTCTACTGACATTAAAATAATAAGAGTGTAATATATGATTAATTTGCCATTAAAAAGTAAATTCCCCAATAAAAATAAATTTGGACGACGACTGAATGACGAATTTGGACAACATTTTGACAACGAATTAAAAGAAATATGGAATCATTCTAAATTTCATCACGGTTAATTTAGCCTAGAATTAGATAATAGAACAGTAATCTGTTACTAGATTTTTTTGTCTAAACTGTACATAGTGAAATATTTAGCTTATTCGATTATCTAACCTAGGGAGTGGTGATAAGGCGATTGTAAAGTTTAACTTTGATTTAGTTTATTTTTATTAATCTTGTTTATCAGTGATGTCAGTTTTGAGTTGTCAATTAAAATGCTCAAGTAACCAAACTCAACGTTTTGGAGTATTTCTTAATATCTTATATTTCGCGTTCAGAAGACCTAGTGAAAAGTAGGGGTTGTGAAAATTCACTTTTTTACTTAAAGCCAAATGTATAATTTTTACTTTCTCAAATACGCTGTACATTGAGAGAAAGTATTGTGATGATGCGAAAATTCAATTCAGAGGTTTTGGCGAATTTATACGATTTAAGGAGTCCAAAAAAAGTTATGCGGCCGATTTCGATAAAATGTTGCATACAGAAAAATCATACCCTGTTGCTAAATCGAGGAATGAATTTTAGCTCTACTTATGGAGGCACTGTCCCCCACAAAACTCGAATCTATAATACTCATGTTGTTTTTCTAGGTAAAATCTAGTTCCTAAGATGTTTAATTGCATACGGTGGGAGGAGAGTTCGGGAAGAATTGTCCATCGAGAAAGTATTACTTTTATTTTAAATGTTGATGAAATGTTCAATAACAATTAAATGTAACTGCGACAACACGAAACAACTAAAAAATTAAAAACACGAAGTAATTATGTATTTGATACTTATATATGTTCACGAGAAATTTAACTAAGCCAATAGAAATTCAAATTTAAGAAGTCAATTCGTCAAATTTATGAAGTTCACAGATTAATGTAATGGGTCATTCTACAATAGTGAACGTAGCTTACAGAATATACAAATATTTCTTTTAGCGAATTTTCGAAGAAAATTAAGCTATTGCAATGGCTTAAAAATTTTTGTAATGCGAATTTTTGAAAAATGTTTTCATGGAAATCTGTTTCAAGCCATTCTGAATCGATCCCTAAATTTTAACACTTTTTTTTATGTATGTATGTATATATGTATGAATGTATGTATGTATGTATCTATGTGTCACTCCAGATGATATCTCCCCTTAGGATGCACTTAAAAATTTCAATCAAATTTTAAAATGTCAATAATATCAAAAGAAAGGATGAGTTCGTTGGCCAGAATTTTTGGAGTTCATTTAGGGGTCAAATTTTGACCATTTAGGGTCAAAAATAGCATAAAATCATGCTTTTTCCATTTTACCCCCCTTTTAAATGAAAATATGATAAACTTGTACATAACAACAATTACTGTACTCTTAAAGAGCTTTCTAACGATGTGCATCTTGAAGGGTAAATACTATTTTGACTTTTGTACCCCGTACCCGTGTGTACCAATTTTTTTTTTTTTTTTCACCCATCCAAATTCTAAACCAAAATTTTCCTATACTATCATAAGCCAATAATACACAGATTTCTTTGAAAATTCGCTCATTAAGTCATGGTGTATGACTGGACTTTTTTTCAATTGCCTTTTAGAACTTACTTTCTGGGTGCTCCTCACTACCTCGTATATCGACCTTTATGAGTGTAGGACAATAAGCAACAAAACAGGATTTCTTCTTGCCTGCTCGACCTAAATACTTAGTGGTTGTTTGGTTTTGATGAGATGTTTGATTTAAAATCTTTTCCAGGTGAGATCACATGTTGACATTAACCGGGTGTCAAGATAAGAGCTGGGAGTTAGGAGCAGGGAATGGAAAAGGACGGCTAGGCTGTCTAGCGGGCCATCGTACATCCCGGGTAATGAATCTAGTCTTGTGTGATAATGGTTACAAGACGTCGAGCCGTTAGCGGAACACGGCCTCGACTTGGCTTCATAGCTCGACTCTAATTAGAAGTACGCAATCCTTCAACACGTTGTCGGGGCTTTCGTGCCACATAATGTTCATCTGAGACTTGCATATACCATGTTCTTGCCTTTAACTAACAACCGTAGGGTGACGTCACAGTAAAGCCATCTTTAATTCTAAAATGAAATAACCAGAAATCAATAGTTAATACACATAGCCATGATACCTGCATAGGCAGCTAGATCTTACATGAATGTATTGATATTGTTGCTAAATATGATGATACAATAAGTATATCTATTAATAAGTATAATCTATTATATAATAAGTATAAAGTATTAAAATGTATTATTAATACCTATTATATTCTTAGCTCTTTCACTGTTTGATTCAAGGGAACCTGGGTCAAAATTCCTTCATTTAAATTATCAGTAGTTAGTTTTATTTTCTAATAGCTTACTGAAGTGAGTACTGTTTAAAACGCATTTTTATTTATGCATATATATCAATCTATTTGAACTCGTGCACATTATTCATTATGGGATAGGATTAGAAATGAAGAGCTTATCTGAATTAAAATGCAATCGATATTGTTACCATGTAACACATTTTCGAAAATATATTTATTACTACATATTTAAATAATATAGAATAAGTTATCAAATCAAGGAGGAAAATGTGAATTCTTAGCAATAATACTGATTTCTTTATTCCGATATTCTATATGTATTATGTATGTCTAATTTTTAACACGCAAATGGATAAAAATATTCCTAATGGTTGATATGATTCAGATTGAGAGCTACAACATTATTTTAATTCATTTGGTTTCCTATGTAGTGTGGGAAAATTAGATTGGATATGGTACTTGCTATTGCGAAGTTATACAGGGTGATCCAAAAGTTCGGAAACAGCTTAATATAGCCGTTAATATTTGAGATATCAAACTGCGGTTTAATGCTATCTTCATCATGCATAAAAAACTACCTTTTTTGGTGGGTACCCATTTTCGCCATATTGGATTCAACTTTAAAATTTCAAATTGGAACCCCTATACTGTGATAGATATCTGGAAAGGCCGTGAAAAAGGAAAACATTTGCCGCAAACCAGAGCTTTTTATCTTTCGCCGGTTTAAATGGCGACCTGTTGAAATTACAAAATTGACATTTTCAACGCTTGATAGCTGCTAAAATAAGGCTCTAAGAGAAAAAAAATAAGATTAAAATTATCCTTTTTTAAACTCAAAAATTCAAAATTGGTTTAAAAAAATATTTTAGTTACGTTTTCGGTTGCGAGTAAAATGACTAATGCATTTGCTATAGCAACCAAATAAAAATAAAATTTGAAAAAATAGCGTTAAAAGTTCATTTTTTTCCCCCTAAAATAAGGCAAATTTACTAATGCATTTTTCCCCTAAAACCTTTACTTTGACCGTAATTAAAACGTCAAAAAAGACAATTTTGTAATTTCAACTGGCGCGCCATATTAAAACAGTGAAAGATAGAAAGCTCTGGTTTGCTGTCAATGTTTTCTTTTTTAAGTCCTTTCCAAATATGTATCACAGTATGGAAGTTCCAATTGGAAATTTTAAAGTTGAATTCAATAGGGCGGCAACCAAAATGGCGGGAAAATGGGTACCCTCCAAAAAAGGTAGTTTTTTATGCACGATTAAGATAGCAACAAACCGCAGTTTGATATTTCAAATATTAACAGAGATTATTAGCCGTTGCCGAACTTTTGGAACCCCCGTATGTATATATATATGACATTTACTTAATCCGTATAAAAGTAATGAAAATAATGAAGGAATAAAAAAAAAATATAACGTTTTCTTACCAGATGTACAAGAATTTTCTATGCAATTGAAAGATAGACTTAATTCCCACATGTAATATTATTTTAAAACAAAAATATTTTATTTACCCGAATTATAATATATATTCGGTTATTATTATTGTGATTATTACCATAAGAAAACGATGCTAAAGATTTTAAGGGGTGAATTAATTCTAAATGAAGTTTACATTCTAATTTATATAATAAAGTTAAAATATATATATATTACTTAATAAAGTTTTATATACATAGGTATAAATCAGAGTGTGAACTTCATTTAGAATTATTTCACCCACAATATTGGCTTTTGTTTTTTATTGTAAAGTTGTTTATGATTGTTAATTAGTTAATCTTTTTGTTATACACATATAATGAATATTCTGTATTCTACTATTATATTGTTAGAGTGCCTCTCTCGTGGTGTGCATAGACTGTAGAGGACTCGCATTAAAAATGTAATAAATAAATAAATAAATATCTTAAGCATCGTTTTCTTATGGTAATAATCCAAGATTCTTTAAATTTCTCGTTTTTTTTTGTTCTCTTTCGACAAATTTATTTTTAGTTTAAACATCTACAGTACGTACATCTGTTCATTGATCAAGTGCACGTGCCTTGTTATCTACATCTATATTAATAATTGAGAGTTGACTTAACATGTATTTATTATCAGTGGGAGTATCAGATGAAGTAAGATTGGGCGGAGAGTTAAGATGTGCAGGGCTTACCTTACAGTAGCCCAGTAGATGCTATCTGTTCATAACTAACAAGATAGTCACGAATGAATTTTTATCGCACAAGTTCATCTTATACTTAGCTAAACCCAAGCTTGCCTTTTAAATCTAGACCCCATCTCTATATCATAAAACCCTCCTGCATCTACGTCTCATTTTTCTCTTTTATTCATTTTTCAATTTTCTCATTCGAGAATCTGTTATTAAGCTGATTAATCAGATCCATTTTTCACATTTCGATTCGATAAATGGACATCAACCTTATAATTAAACCAAATTTTAATAGTTAAAATATATTACTTTATACATACAATGAACAGTAATATATATATACATATATATATATATCGATCACCGCCTGCAATAGTGGCACAATGCAAAAATTGTCATTTCGAGAAAATTGAGATTAAAGTTTTTATGACTTTTGTAGAGTAATTTTTTAGTAGAACTTGTATAATNATAAATGTGTGTGTATTAAAAATACCAAAAAGTCGTTATATTTCTTGAAAGCTCCTGAATGAAGTTGAGGAAATTTTAAATTTGGAAGAAAATAATATACAGAATCATCGCCATATTTCCGTAACTATTAATATATCAAAATTAAAACTATTATTAACAATACAAATAAATACTGTAGATTCCCAGATGTAAATCAGAGTATCATGGCACGGAATCGAACCCACCACCTTGTGTGTCACCCTCGATTCATTGATAGCCGAAGAGACGTTGCTAAAAGGGTATAAATATAGATCTGGGAGAGAGAAATTCAGCAATATACCTGGAACTAAATAAATTGATACAACAATAACGAGTATAAATTTTGTACAGAAATAAAGTGTATAAATGATTCTATATTTTACTATTTTACGGCTTAAACTTCTTAATTTAACCTCTTGATTTCCTTATTTGGATAATTATTTCAGTTATAGGATTTAGTTTATCAGAATATATACACATACATTTATGAAAAAGTGCTTAAGATCTTAAGTGTGCGAGTGCGTCTTTTGCACAAAATCAATAATCTTTTTTAAGTCAGTAGTTTTAATTTAAATAATACAATATATGTATACAAAAAGCAGGTTATTTAACCCTCAAAATTAATTAAGTGTCGAATTTCAAGGAGTCTATGCGGTAGGTTGTCAACGGATTTTAAGAAGATTTCGTTAAAATTAATTACACGTCTTGTTTTTATAAATTTTTAATCTGATGTGATTAGCGTGGACTAAAAGTAACATTAAATCGGATTCAGTGTTGAAATTGTAACATTTAGAACATAATGGACCACGTTAGTGACAAATGACATTTAATGGTTTACCGTGTAAACTAAACTCTGCTCTTTAAGTGGGCGATTTAAAAAAATAAAATGAATATTGAAAAATAAATTAAATTAATCTGATTAATGAAAGTCCGATAGAGTTTTAATGTGAAATCGGCTGAAAAAGTTTAGCATAATAACGTTATAAATAAATCTAATTTACTTAACTAATTAATGCTGTTACTTATTATATGTATCTAATTTAAATAATTAATTAGTATTTAAAATTTCCGAAAATGTATATCATTATTTATACAGCATTCTGATTATCCTTGCTTTTCAGCTTTCGAATGAAAACATATATGCCTACCAATTAGTGTGGCACATAACTGGACGGATGGCTACTTGAGTATAAAATAAAGTAGTTATGATAAATTTCAAAATTAAAGTGAAAATTGCAAAAAAAATTGCACATTACGCGTCGAGTGTGGAAAGTAGCATTTTGCATGCGAGTGTGGTGTTACACCCGAGCGATAGCGAGGGTAGTAAAACCACACGAGCAATGCAAAATGCCATTTTCGCACGAGTTGTGTACCGTACTTTATCTACGATTGTTAGATTGTAATAATAAATGCAGAAAAAAATAATAAACTTCCTGTATGTAAGCTCGTTTCTCTTTTGATAAAGTGACATAAATTCGTTAGTTGTATTTTGTGCCGAATTAACTATTTCGGAAGGCGTATTATTCTCCCCATATTCTTCATAATCACTTAAATCACTCAATAATTTTCACAAAAAACTCGATGCAAACAGTTACTTTTATTAAATAAACATCAAATTAGTTATGTTAAATGTAAACAAACTCGCTAATCGTGTGTAAAGTTGA
>KZ651142.1:104886-130429 GCA_001010745.2 Gerris buenoi | reverse complement strand
TCCAAAAGTTCGGAAACGGCTTAATATCTCCGTTAATATTTGAGATATCAAACTGCGGTTTGATGCTCTCTATCATGCATAAAAAACTACCTTTTTTGATGGGTACCCATTTTCCCGCCATTTTGGTTGCCGCCATATTGGATTCAACTTTAAAAATTCAAATTGGAACCCCTATACTGTGATACATATTTGGAAAGGCCTTGAACAAAGAAAACGTTTGCCGCAAACCAGAGCTTTATGTCTTTCGCCGTTTCAAAATGGCGGCCTGTTAAAATTATAAAATTGTCCTTTTTGACGTTTTAATTATGGTCAAAGTAAAGGTTTTATGAGAAAAAATGCAAGAGTAAATTTGTCTTATTTTAGGGTAAAAAATTAATTTTTAGCGGTATATTTTTCAAATTTTTATTTTTATTTGGTTGCTATAGCAATGCAACTTAGTAATTTTACTCGCAACCGAAAATGTTACTAAAATATTTTTTTTTTAAACCAATATTGAATTTTTGAGTTTAAAATAGGATAATTTTACTCTATTTTTTTCTCTCTTAAAGCCTTTAGCAGCTATCAAGCGTTGAAAATGTAAATTTTGTAATTTCAACATGCCGCCATTTTGAAACGGCGAAAGTTAAATAGCTCTGGTTTGCGGAAAATGTTTTCTTTTTTCAAGGCCTTTCCAAATATGTATCACAGTATAGGGGTTCCAATTTGAATTTTTAAAGTTGAATCCAATATGGTGGTAACCAAAATGGCGGGAAAATGGGTACCCATCAAAAAAGGTAGTTTTTTATGCATGATGAAGATAGCAACAAACCGCAGTTTGATACATATCTCAAATATTAACGGAGATATTAAGCCGAACTTTTGGATCACCCTGTATATATTTATTTATATATTATGTGGGTGTGTATATATAGGTTTTGAAACATTCTCAATTAAAGATAAATAAATCCAGGCATATCGATTTTATTGATTACTACTCCTACGCAAGTGGATACTTTTTAAGCGCGTAATTGTTCACCATTCACTACTTTTATTTCCTATAAAAATATTTATAGTACTAGCCATTAGCCAATGTACTATTTCAAGCTACTCTTAAATGTGAGGTAATTTAATTGATTTATAGTTATTTATTTGTGTGTGTGTATATATATATATATTCCTTTTTACATCTAATAAAAATAATATTATGTCCTAAATTTTACAAAATGTTTCCAGGTTTCTAATTTCATTGAATCGTTTTCATGAATAGACCTTTCTGGTACTGAATAAGTCCTTATATTTTTTTATTTTCAATACTGTTATTTTTCAGCTTGATCAGTACGTCGTACTCAAAAGGTTCTGTACTCTGAACCAGTATAATATTGCAGCTGTCAGATTTGACCTTTCTTTTTCAAATTATAACAAATCATCTTGCAAATTTGATTCAATCTCTAATATTAGACAACTACTTATCCATAATCTTTTTTTCTTAAGAAATGAACACAATATCCATTAAATATTATTATTAATATCCACATAAAATGTTGAAAGGTTGAATGGTATATTCTAATTAACTTTTCCATTAAATATACCATGATTTTATTATTTATGATTTACTATTAGAAATACCAAGTATAAATTAATTATATCTTATTAATAAAATAATTATATTTGAAGGTTTTCATAGGAGGACTTGAGAGTAGAAACTTTATTCCAAACAACGCCTTCACTAAAATAATTATATTTATTAAATATACATTTTTTTACTATATTGTTGATTTGGAATAATGGAGCAGGAGAAAGATATTTCATCTCAATTAAAGCTTGCATTGTGCAATTTGGTGTAATTTCAATATGAATACCACTTCACAGTGTTTAAATGAATTTTGATTCATTATTATATTTTGTAGAAGTTTATTTATTTTGTAACATTTCGTAGAATAAGTATTATATTCACAAGGATTTTAACTTTAGAAAAACTATTGTAGAGTTCATGGTTATCCATGGTTTGTGATTAAGAATAAATTTTATAATTTATGTAAGGGAAATGCCGCAAGAGTGAATACAACACATTATAACAAGTGCAAATAAGTTTAACATATTTTACATAATGATAGTATAGTATGCTATAATTTTATACCCTAATAAACTATAATATACGAAACAAAAAAGTATCCTAATTTTATAATTTATGACATCTTTACAATAATTATAATATAACACCAGTAGTATATCCTTAGCCAAATAAAAACATATATTTGTCTAATTAAAAAGTGTCCTTAGATTAAGTTTTTTGTTGATTTTTTTTTTTTTTTTTAACATTGTACAAAATTATGTTATTGGATATAGAATTATTTCGCAAAATGTTAACATATCCACTAACCAATAAACCATTTAGAATGTTAGAGTTTCTATTGGTTAAATGAAAATGTAATACGTAGGAAATTGCAGCAACATTTTCTTCTCACTCAATAGAGGAGAATTCTTGATTCCACAAATAAGATATTTATTCAAAATAAACAACATTGAACTTGGTGATAATTTTAAGTTTTAATAAGAGAATGCTTAAAAGAGGGAATGTTTAGAAGTACAAGACCTAATAAAATATGGTAGTTGTGGACGAGACTGAATTGTGATGTCTGTGTTTATTTATTCTTGTTGTAGTTTCCCATAACCTAACAGAAACTACATCTAATAGGATTCTATTAGGTAATCATTGAACTTGTTTCTCCAGGTTCTATGTCTTTAGCTTGAAAAAAAAGAAATATTATTATTCATTCTAGAAGCATCCGTTACTCAGGACCGGAATCCTCGAGTTCAGAAGCTTAATTTTAAACTCTAACTTTTTCTTTACAAGTTTTAAATGCATTTCTAATTAAGTTAAAGAAGCACAGTGGGTGGCCAGAGGGGTGCATACCTGAGAGAACCATTTAAATAAACATTAACACTTTTTCAATGTTATCACCTTATCAGTTGTGGAGTGTTGTGAGTCTTGTTTGTGGTTTAGCTTTATCTCTAAGAGCAGTTAGTTACCCTTGTGGTCCTCTCAAGAGATAAAAAAGTAACACGAGTTCGATCCTTAAACATTAACTTGAAGCTCATTCATATACCCTGCACCAACTTGATTCCCTTACATTCAGTGCAAACCATCTTTAGGGGCGTACCACCGAAAAGGTTTGCAAGAATACGTAGTTGAGTTATTTCTTAATTATTAGCTCTCTATATTTGACTCAAAAGCTTCTTTCATCGGAGAATCTATACCGATGGTTATTTTATCCTCCGCAAGAATGCGTAGTAGTGTTATTTCTTAATTATTAGCTCTCTATATTTGACTCAAAAGCTTCTTTCATCGGAGAATCTACCTATGGAAATTTTGTGCTATTTTAGAGCAGAATTTAAAAATCGTTAAATAATCTTCATTTAAATCCAAAATAGTCCTATTTTATAATAACATTCCTATTTAATTAGAAACAATTGAAAGCAATGTGATAATTTAGAAGAGCAAAATATTTCTAAGGTTCCGATTTTAAAAATTCCTGAAGTGAATTCCAATGATGGGGTCTAACAATATCGACCGTTACGTATCACCGTCAACAATATCGACCGTTACCTATCACTGCCAACAATATCGACCGTTACCTTATCACCGTCAACAATATCGACCGTCACCTATCACCGTCAACTATCACCGTCATAAATACATAATAAACACATTTTTCTCTATAAATGCTTTCATATTGATTCTATAAAAAAAGCTACAAACACTACAACTTTTAATGAACTCAATCAGACCATTAAATCGACTCCTCAAGTTTTATAATCAGACAAATATGACTTTTTATAAATGGCAGGAGGGGGGGGGGGTAAATTTGATGCGAAAAATAATTTTGGTATAGTATCTAAAAGAAATTATAAAGAATATTTTTTTCTTGAATAGTCGAAATTTGGACTAGTATACTCTTGTACACTTTGAGAAAATTGTACTCTCAGGGAACAGATGTACATTTTGAACTAAAAGTAATGTACTATAAATCTTCATTTAAGAACAAGCAGGAGATGTTGTGAAGAATGACTTTTCTTCGAATTTTTTTTTTTTTTTTGGAATTTACACATATAAGGCAACTCCACCCGTGGACATACTGTATATGATTTATGATAGCAAAATGTTTGAGCGTTTGACAAAGAGAAAACAATTTTTTTTTTTTGCCCAAAAGATTAAATCATTGTAGGACATCGGACTAATTGTGTAATCCGCTCAATTTACCATATGACCGATTTTTAAGAACGGGCGAGTTATGTGAAAATTAAAAAAAAAGAAATATCAAAAACAAAGTTTTGTTAGCCTATGCTTCTATTTTCCTATCAGATCCAAAAGTAAAGTCTCTTATTACTTGAAAATTAAACCTAAAAAACCCATAAAAAATATATATAGTTTTTATAATAGTTTGCTGACTATGGCAATTTCAAGTTTATGGTTCGGCAATTGAAATTTATGAACAGTCTTCATCTTTAACATAACTAAAACAGGGTTTTGTGTAGTGGTGTTATATAGTTCATTTATAAATAATATGAATGTGATATTACAAATATACAAAACAATAATAATAGGCCTTCGAATTCTAATATGTGGCGGCACCACTTTCTGGTTTGTTTTTAGCATATTAAGTACAATGCAGTTTGAATAAAACGAATTGATTATTTGTTCAGATATAAGCTTTTTAAATATATGAGCATATAATGTATATATTTATAAATATACTCATGTAATAACTGAATATATGGGCAATTAAATAACATACTGTAATTACTTAAGAAGGAGTAGAAGCAATTATTTTTTTATTATTTGAAAAAGAAATATATATTTTTATAACAAATAAATATTAAATTTTACATTATTTATTTACTGATTTCCTTCACATGCAGACGTTTAATTATTATAATATTTATAGTAAATTTTGTAATGGTTGTATTTTAACCATTTTATTGCCTGTTTAATATGGTAATACTACTTGTTTGCGTAGGCTGTTATTTGTTTCTTTTATTTAGCTTCCAAAATTTAAATTAATTATATAACAAAAATTCAAAACAATATACTACATATATAAATATATATTTATATACGTGTATATATATTATTGTAAAATTCTTAAATCAATTAAACAAAAAAATCATTTCGATGAAGAAGGAAGAAAATCATATAAAATGTACAATATGCCATCGAGAATTGAACTATTCGCTTTGATACTAGCTAATATTATATTCATAGTTACTCCAGAAATAACAACATTAATATTAATTAAATTTGAATATACAGATTAATATTTAAGTTGAGTTAGTTTTAAGTTTTAATACCAAACTAAATCTTAGAACTTGGAAGTAACTGGAGGCCTCTTGTATTTTCTTACGTTTGTCTATTAATTTGGATTTCGTTAACGCACTTGTTTCTCCGAAAGTATGCGACACAAATATTTGAAACTTACCAATTAACATGTAATAAGTCCAAACATAGAAAAAATAGACTAGTGTGGCTTCCTCGTATCCTATCTTGTACTTTATTGTTATATTGTTTATTGTGTATAAAAACTATATTAATAGTTTTAACGATCATTCATAGCAGTTTTGCTGTTGGCTTTAATAAAAAATTGTATTTCAAAAAAATGTTTGTCTCATTGAATAGGTAAAGTTAGATTTTTTCCCGACTTAAAATTCACGTTAAAAGTTCACGTTTACGCGGGTGCTGCGCGTGAACGCTTGGACGGATAACGTTGTCCAACAAGCTCGTTCTAGGCACTGGTGAAATGAACGTGGCATAAAATTTCATTAAAATCGGTCGACATTTACTTAAGTTATCGTCACACGTTTCATGATTCGTGGACACACAGACCGACTGACAGACAGACAGACACGAGGCCAAAAAAGATCTCTGATTTCTGTCATGGAATTTTAAATATCGGAGCCATAAAATTATTTCGTTCTCAAAAGTGAATACAATGCTTCCGTTACCTTAGGTAAGCTCGGAAGCAATAAAGGGAAGTGTCAAAAAATCATTTGCGAATATCAATGGGTTAAAATTTAGTTTTGCAGAAATGGGTCACGTGGGATGTTAATGGAGTAGGACGCACCGAGTGTAAATATATATATTTATTTGGTTTGTTTTTACATCAAATTCAGTTTTACCTTAAAAATCAATTTTTTTCGTGAAACCATGCACTTTATTCTTTATAATACTACAAGCGTCTCAAGTCGGGCCAGTCAACGGTGCGTTATGAAGGGAGGACAGAGCTATATTTCTGCCGTCCGTTCCTAACTCCGTCGAGTTCGCCGGCCTGGTTGTTCGCTCCGTCTTAGTTCTGCGCTTCCAATATTAACCTACAGAACTTTTAAGGCGTCGAGACAGTCGACTAGTCGACGACACAACGCTCTTGGGACGTTGGCCTAAAGGAGTTTCTAGTTTTACTTAAAACTCCCAGAGATTAAATATGTTTTTTAACACCTTTAGTCTCCATTCAATTGAATTAAAAAAAAAAAAATCTTTACTCAAAGGTACTATGTATCCACATGATAAAGTCTCCGCATTAATTATTTTAATATTATTATACCATCTTCAATCTTCGTATTATGGTAAACCCTAATTATAATTCTAGTACAAATAGGTAAAATAATTAATCAAGTACAAATTCTTCTAAATGAATCTACCATTTAAACATTAATTCCACGATTAGAGAAACAGTTATAAAAAGTAAACTGTCTCATTTTACTTCAGATTTTAAAAAAGAAAATATTTAACAAGGTTAAGTTAACAGAGGTCGCTATTAAAAAGAAATCCTAACTTAAACTCAGGTAATTTTATTCAATACTCAATTATCCCAGGTTTTTTCTGTACATGTATAAATTAACTAATATTCAAGAATATTTTGTTCTTTCTGAGGTGTGAGTGTTTGTGTCAAGTAACACTTAACAAGTCCAGTGTTACATTATCGAAGCCAAGTCGATGTAA
Organism: Gerris buenoi; assembly: GCA_001010745.2. Lineage (NCBI taxonomy): Eukaryota > Metazoa > Arthropoda > Insecta > Hemiptera > Gerridae > Gerris > Gerris buenoi. The sequence goes on along the minus strand of KZ651142.1, from coordinate 123,456 downwards.
TTTCACCCCTAATTACCACTTAATTATGAAAATTACACAATGATTGTGTTAAATTCTCAACTTAAATAAGTTAATTGCATAATGTTTAGGAGTAATTGATTTGATTAGTGGGTGCTTTGGATTCCGGCTCGACTTCACAGGCCCGACTAAACCCATCTCCATGTAAATTAATGAATAAAATGTTTTCAGCAAACAGATTTCTTTTAGCCTCGAGCTTCTACTTAATTTTCTCGCTTTTTACTGAGAAATCTCTCTTTTCAGACATTGTTATTATGCATATATATATTTAAATATATTAATTTATTCATATTTTCGTCGACGTTTAATGTGTATCATTATTAAGTTCGAGTGCTTTCAAGATACTTAACATATAAATATTGTGTATTGATTGGTGTGAGGTTAAAAAAAAATCAGTTTTAAGTGTGACATCTTTCACTTTAAAAATGTGCCACAGGCAATATTATGCATATCAAATTAGCTAGATTATTAATAAAGAAATATTCTTTTCGTCACGGTTTTTTCTTCTAGTATAATCATTGATGTAAGTAAACTCGCCTCCATGACTGATTGTGATACTGTAATAACTGAAGTTATGTATTATATTATAAATATGGTTTTCATTACTTGCAAAAAGTAGGAATTCATTAGCTTGTCGACAGAAATCAACTCAACATTTGAAAAACCTCTATTTGAATTATTAAAGAACTTAAAACTATTTAACAATACTTTATTTGTGGTTTATACAATTTTAATTCACTTAAGAATCAAACTAAACAACCTTTTACGAAGTTACAATTCTTAGGATTAGTACAGTACCAAACCATCGACTAATCATGCTTCAGTCTTAATCAAAAGGTTATCTAATGACTTTTTTTCTATTTTAAATGCTTTTTATGTAAATCGTCAACCTATAAGATCTAAATATGTTAAAGTTTGTAAACTGAAATGCATTAGTTTATACAATGTGAATAAGCAATGTAACTTATTATATAAATAAACAATAGCTCCATTGTATATAATTTATAACCTTAAAATACATATTTAGGAATTTGTGTGATCCAATAATTTAGTTGCTTTTAAAACGTCTTCGAACTTGTTTCATTTCTTAATAACGACTCTATGTGGGGTAGAAAAAGAGATATCCTGCTCGGTGAATTTTCTTCAGCATCCGTTCACCGATTTACATAGCGGCATCGTTTCCATTCAGAAAAAAAGTGGGCTCGCGTTCATATTTTATGGACGTAGGCGTCCACCTTCCAAAAAAACCAATAAAGCCCCCGAAATAAATTTATTTATTACCGTAAGGCATAAGTTTACAAATTGAGATTTTGTGTTATAAATGAATATTTGAGTGACGTCAGGTGACATAGAGATAGGACACCGCCTCCAGCCACAGCTTCATATCAATAAAAACTTCTTTTTTTCCATCAATATGTCAAACTTGTTAGTTTTTATTAAAAGGCCCTAAATCCCACCTACAGGTGAGGTCCTGTAATAAAAGAATATCGTTTAGGGTGGTCTTTAAAGACTACCGAAAAAAATCCTTTCTTTTCGTAACTTTTTAGACAGGAAATTTCACTCTAAACTATATTATTGATATTTTAAAAATATTATATATATATATANAAAAAACCGGTTTTTTTTTAAACTATCCTATCTAGACTACACTTTCTAAAATATAATGAATTTAATATTCAATTAATATGAATTGTAATTTGTTGGCCTGTCATATTAGTATAATAAATTTGTAATTGATTATTATAATATATATATATATATATATTGTATATACGGTGCCAATACGTGTAATGACAAAAATAAAATTCGAAGAAAAGTCACCCATCATAAAATCTCCTGCTTGCACTTAAACGAAGATTTATAGTAATAATTTTGAAAAATATATTCAATTATTTGAAGGATTTTTAATTTTAAAGGTGTTATTTTAACAACGTTTGTTGAAGAAAAAAAGTAATAATTTTTGTTAAAAAAAAGGACCCAAAAAAAAGTCAAATTTGTCTGAATCTAATAAATGAGGGGTCGATTTAAAAAGGTCTCATGAGTGCATTAAAAGTTGTGGTGTTGTTTTATTTGATTAAAACACAATGAAAGCTATTAAAGTGAATATCAAAATATAGTGAAAATTAAGGTTAAGAAAATATAATTTAAACACAAAACACAAAACAAAGAAATTTTGTTAAACATTATTTTGATAAATCGAAATACGACGTCATTAAAACCATCGACAGTACCGATTTTAGATGTGAAGATGTACATTGTACATGTAAATCTAAATCTTGAGTTTGCTTCGGGTCAGCATCACGATGTACCACTACCCTAAATTTGCTTCCAGTAGTGGAAGCGAAACCTCAAACCCTTCGTGACACAGATTTCATCGGAAAACCTAGCTGTTGTAAGATAATTAATAAATGGAGCAATAATAATAGGTAAGTGCTCACAATCTCAGAAAAATCTTTTTTGACTGCCTTCTTCAAGCCAAGCAGCGCAAATTTATGTTACAAAACTAATAATATAATCGACTACAAAGTATTTATTTAACGGCATGACTCATATTCATATCACTAGGATACAGCCACTGATCCTTAGCATGAACCCCACAAGCTCCCAAAAACCCGATATAGAGATTTTAATGGATTTATATGTTACTTGAGTTATGCCGTTAATTATAGTAAAGTTCTGAATGTTTTATTTTTTTAAATTTTGTTCTGAATGATACAATGTTTGATATAAATAAGGATGTATTTATTATATATTTAGTAATGCTTGATTGTATCAAGTTATAATTTTGTAGGCGTTACAGATCATGCATAATTCTTTCAACTTTGGTAACTATATTCATTAAGAACTCCTCGACAATGGGGAGAAATCTAGAATTATACGGCCGTAAAGAATTAAGATTTATATGATTTAAATTGACGTAAAATATGCATTGTTATACTTTCAGGGGTAATAATTTTATATTTCACTAACAAGAATAAAATAAATTTCAGTTAAATGTTGTATCGTGGTTGCTGTACATGGATTTTTATTTTATTTCCTCGTGCCAAAATGCCGAGCAGTGTTGTCTGTAATGTAACATCAGGCATTGATGCTGGGAACACCCACGTTTACAGTGAGATCGGGACCTCGCTAATTCAATTCTTATTCAAAATGTTTGTCAAATAGTAATGGACCATTATAATGTTCTGCCATAACTCAGCCGTAGAGTTCCTTTGTATCTCTCCGAAATACTTTTTATTTTTATTACACGCTAATCCTGGATTTAAGATATATACTGAGGCCAATATAAAAGAGAAACAGACTTTGTTTTATCTGGATTACGATAATGTTTATGATGTGATTCTTTGAAACATTAGTATTCTAATCACAATCACTTATCTGAAGGAATTAATGAAAGATACATGTAATTTATTTTTATAAAAACCAATTCTTAACAGATTGACCACAGAAACGTAGATACGATGACGATTTCTGTTTATTCAATTTTAATCTCCTATAGTTAGATAATTTCAAGATACGAAAACTGTGAACTTATTCACATAATGCAAAGTAAAATCATCAAAGTTTATACCACATAAACCTCAATTGATTATAGTTTTATTGGAATGATATCATCATGCGTTCATTTAGTCGCATCTCAGTTGGTATGTAAAGTTATTATGCATCCAACAGCCAAATGTTTTTTCGAGGGAAAGGGGTGGGGCCTTTACACGGGAAGACGTTGACCACCTAGAACTACCCAGGTTAGAAACCAAACTCTCACATTTTTGTGGGAAGTTTTTGATAGTTAAGGATGTCTCACATCTTAATTATACATCGAACCGCGAGTGCCGAACATGGTTTCCATGCCGTAAACTGGTGGCGCTTCTTTTTCGAGCAGCTTCCCATTTGATTAAACAATACTTGGCTTTTTGGAGCAGCTTCCCATTTGTTTAAACAATACTTGCGGTGAACATTAAGTTTAAATGGGTAGACGGTCCAGGAATCGAACCCAGAGCTGTATGTCAGGTGAACACCCATCCATCTTTTAACCAGGCCCGATGCTACTTGATGATTGTATGCCAACCGCTCTCATCTATGGGCTACCAGACCCCACAGCCATGCTTAAATAGTAACAAAGTAATCTCGTGAAATTTTTACTTTTAATAGTAAAATTCATGAATAATGTCCACTTTAAATCGCAAAATTCATTAATAATGTCCACCTAAAGACGATTCACCGATTCATTATGGAATAAAAAAAAATACTCACCATCATCTTAGATTATTAAAATGATTGCAAGATTTGCATTAGCTTTCATTCTTTTTCTAGGAGAAATCTCGTAATGTATATTAAAATTCAACCCACTTCCCAACTGCCTACAAACCTGATGAAACTTGAAAAAATCTTATATTTCCGATAACGACCAGGCCTCAAATTGAGGTACTTTGCACTCTGTGCAAATCATTCTTATAGCCACCCCTTCTCCTCTTTTTACTTTTCACTCGCTCACCAAAATATTCCGCCCTTTCTGAAACCCAAGCCCTGGGCAAATGCCCCTTCTGCCCTAACCTTTGCCTTTTGACAGTAAAATAATCAGTTATCAGTTTTACAAAATCATTTGGATAAGCTGATAAATTTCCGATAAATTTTGGTGCTAAAATAGAATAAAATGTAAGCAACAAAAACCAGAAAATGTACTTAGTTTATAATAGATTACAAGACCTAATGTAATGAAGATTAAAAAATAGAAAATATTAGTAAATAAAATAAAGCTCGCTTTTATGAAGCATGTACTAAAAAGGAGAAAATACATTTTCTAAAACTATTATTTATAAAGATTGGAATAAGGATTACCTAAATGCTTACTATTGCTTATAATAAATGTTGCATGTTTCGTATAAACATATCCATATTTATAAACGCAGGGATTTCACAAAGTAATTTATTTATATTTTAACTAAAGGTAAGTATGAATTCTCCTCAAATAGATCATTATTATTGCTTGATTTTTAATCCTGTTCTACTTAATATGAAGGTGAGATAAAATCAATGTAGGAGATAGGTGGTTGTAAAACGATAGAAGACAGTTTGTAGGGGATGAAGGATGTGGACGGAATCTTAACGTCCAGTCACAGAAACACAAGTATATTTTCAGTGAAGAACAATGTCCGAGGTGAGATGTCAAATAAACGACGCTAACATAGAGCCCAGACCCGTATCAACGACTTTCTCAACCTAATTCCTTTTTCCTTAGGAAACACATGTAAAGGATTCTCAACGGTATTAAATTTCTCTTGATGTCGTTATGTTATCTAAACAATAAGACAGTCATTTCCTTATCTGAAAATGGTCAGCGCATTGCGTGTGGTATTTGTTATAGATTGTACAACGTGTTAGGAACCATCGTCCAGAGGAATTGTTCGCCCACACCCTTCTACTATTATAGTTCCTTTTTCAGATGTTCTCCCACCTTCGAATGTGTTTTGGAACATGGATATTTCCAGTTTTACATAGTCATAATACAAGGTGACGTGTGTGACTATCTTGAACACAAAATACATAAAAAATGGAGAAGAATTAAAAGTAATGAGTAAAATAATACGTGGTATATTCCAAACAATGAAAAAAGCACAACTAGCTATTAAAAATGTTCTATGACTAGGCATCGCGTGGCTCTATCATTGAAGCGAGCGTATAGTAATAAATATGTGTATATTTTAACGATCTTTATTAATTTATAGCGGTGTTGCTGTTGGTTTTACTACAAAATTGTATTTGCAAAAAATGTTTGTCTCATTGAATAGATAAAGTTAGAATTTTTTCCCGTCCTAAATTTCCAATTTTAATTTTGATCGCTCTTTTACGCGAGCGTTGCGCGCGAACGCTTGGACAGACAACTTTTTACAACAAACTCGTACTGAACATTGGTAAAATGAACATGTGTACCAAATTTCATCAAAATCGGCCAATTTTTACTCAAGTTATCGTCGTGCGTTTCAGACACGGAGCATATTTCGTTGAATGTAGGAAGCTCGCTACGCTCGCTTCAATTAAGCAAAAGCATTTTTTCGAGCGCACCTTCCTCATTATGAGCAATTTTGTGGTAAATGCTATTCACCTTATAACTTTCTTAAGACCCTTTAAAGATATTCTCTATAGGATTCTTTATAATATGACTGCTCAATTCAATATGATATTTATAATGAACTATGCATTTTGTTATTTATTTATTTTCTGCTGGATAACATAGTGTTATAAATCCAAATCATATAAATTAGCTATTTGTTTATCATTTTTGTGAACGCTACCTGTACTCCAAATTTTAACTGATTGATAAAAAGATGAGGGTAGAGTAGAGTTTTATAGTTTATACTCAGTGGTTCTCAACGTGGGTGATCGCAAATTTCGGCCCAGTAGATTAGGCTTCAGGCGTCTGCACAGACAAACGACGGACTTTTTGGACTCAGGGGACCTCAAAATCCATCAAAATCGAATATTCGCGCCATTAATTAAGCTTCGTGTTCAGAGAATGGGGGGGGGGATGAATAAAGATGGAGATTTAGATGGGGGCGATGAGTAAACAAAGGTTGAGAACCACTGGTTTATACTAAAAGGAAACCAGTTTTTGAGATCTATATTGGTAAATTATCTTAAATGAAGTAAATAAACTTGAAAATGACAACTTTTTATAACTCTATAATTATTTTTTCTTCGATAACCTACCTAGGTATCTGCAAGTGGTATAAATAAGTGGTACCTTTTTACTTTCTCATAAATGCAGTATATATAAAGAAAAGTGTTGTGATGGCACGAACATTCCATTCGGAGTTTTTATGGATTTACACGTTTTGAGGTCAGCTCAGTCCAAAGAAGTGACGCCAAAGGTGAGGGGGGGGGGGTATACGATTCCTCGCTGGGAAGGAGATATTTTAATGGCAAATTTTGATAAAATGTTCAATCAATCGTTTTTGTAAATAAGAAAGTTTTGTACGAGGTGTATCGGACAGATATATTTACTTGCAGAAAAGGAAAGTTGACAATTTTCAATCATTTTCTAAAGGAAGTCACTGCGTTGTAAGATTTCTTTTATAATATAAGAAAAGATTTAAAATCGTGTTCTGTTAAGTCATTGGTGTAAAAAAAGTAGAAGTGACTTTTCTCACACCAATGAAAGTATGCGATTGGTACAATTAGCCACTTATAGGTCTGCGAGGCCCTTATTGCCGCTACTGGGGATCGTATTAAATAAATACTGTGCAGAGACGCCGTGCCGAAACTCGCCCGGGGCGAGTGAGAAAGGGAATGTTTGGTTGATTTAATTATTCGTATAAACCTAAGTACCTTTTTTATTGAGAGAGTATTATAACATTACGTGACATGCTTATCAAGAAATTGTTTATAAAAAAAATACTACTTAAAATGATACAAGTTTCCACACGAAACCCACCTGATTGCAGTGTGTGTTTATGTCTAAAACTGCTTAAAATGCTGTGAACTTTATTTTTTTTTAATTTTGCTGGGAAGGTTCCCCGGACCCCCCTTCTATAGGGGTGGGGGGGGGGAGTAGACAGAGGGTAGATAGTAGTTCCGGCACCTCAATTTCTAGAAATCGAGCGCTGCCTCTATTTATTATATAGAAGCTGAGCTATAAGCGTTAAAAAACGGGCGGTATTTTTTGTTTTGTCCATCTTGTATATGCACATAATATCGTCATATTAAGAAAATAAATTTTCATCTAATTTCGCAGTTTGTTTAAATTCACTCAATGAGGCTGCTCTGACTATAGACCATAGACCATAGAGTTATAGAAAACTATGCTGTCTTAATACAGTGGTGAAAAATTGTTGCAAGGGATATTGGTTAGTAAGAGTTCTTAGTGCAACGGCCTTGTTATTATCCGACACAGTGGCGTCGATTAGCCGCTTTAATGGTTATCCTGGAGCGAAGACCAGATGAATCTCCTCGACACTTTAGTTCAGCTTACAATGAAATCAACTCTTTCAACCCATATTACCTGCTATCCTTTAGGTATACTTTAATACTATACTTAGAATTTTATTCTTGTTTTAACTTAGCCGCCTATATATCTCTCATTCACTAAATTGCAAGCTATGTAAAAACGGGTTTATATACTACTTATTCATAATATCTCGACAACTACGCATTAGCTTAATATTCGTCACCTTTTGATTGAAATATATCTATACATGAATTATTATATTATTTTAAAAGCGCAATTTAATAGATGTAAAACTCGATTTAGTCATGTATCCTGTTCCAACGAAAAAATAATAATAATAATAATAACTGAAATTTTATTACTTAAGTATAAAAGTAAATATCTCTTTCAAGAACTACTTGTAAAAGTACTCAAGAATTAAATAATAATGGAAATTACAAGTAAAGAATAACATTATTGTATAAAAGATATATAATTAATGATCAAAGAAAAATAAAATAACAAATAGTTAAAAAGCACATTTGATTGTGGGTTTGATATTGGAGGCGTTTAAACAATAAGTTAATAGTAGGGCATTTATATGTTTTATGAGATCATAACGGAAATAATAAATATTTTATGTCCTTCATATTTATTTCATAAGGATGAAAGCAACCAGATCTTGAATAATAATAACTTGTACCTATTACTGCAATAAAATGTTACTATTCAGGCCTAGCGGTCAAATACAAAAATAATAACTCTAATTCATTAAAAAGATATAAATACATATCAGATATACGGTTTTCTATGAACAAACTAATCTAAAGAAAGAAAAAGTACGCTCAATGGAAGGCAGTAAAATAACAGTTTAAACCGTACCAACTATTGTATAGAGTATAGAGTATTAGTATCATAATTGCTAACCAAGTAAAGTGGTTTATCGCAATCCTCACATTCTAAATAATTAATCTAAACACTTACTTATAAAATATCTTCTGTGATGTTATGATTCATGGTCATACTTTTTTATTTAATTTTTGTTTTCCAGGCTAGTAATACTAAAAGCTGTCGAACAATAAGATTAATAAGTTACTAGTAAAGCAAAACTTTTAGTGCGCATATCACTTATCGTGATTAAGCAAAATAGTCTGCCAATTAGTGTGGCACATAGCTTCCTCGCGTCGTATCGCGTACCTTAATAAAGTTACGCTTTTACGAACTATTGCTGTCTAATTTTAATTTAATTTAATTCTTTCACCACCATTAGTTTACCGAAGGTGGCGGAAGTAAGTGCTAGTTCTGAATAATACCAATTTTTCATGTCCCTGGATTTTAAAAAATCCAAGACATAAATCCGATTAAGACATCAGGAAACCTCTTTGGTTCCATGGTCGTTTTGTTGGGCTGTCCACAATTTTAATGAACCAGAACCAACATATCTTAAAAACTACTCATCCTATTTTAATTAAATTTGGACAGTAAGTCACAATTGGGCCCATTTTCGACCAGATATAAGTTACAACATTTTGTCAAACATACATTTATTTACACAAATATGTTTAAAAGTACTCCTCCAATATTGAGGATACATAGATGGTTTGTCAAAGGCAGCCTATAGATCGTCCCTAATAATTTCAATCATGTGCGTTCTTTAAATTGTACTAAATTGACACTTCTATTCTTGGACAAAAAAAATGTTTTGAAAACAAAACATTTTTAAAAAATTTGAATAAAAAGGGTTGATAATTTAATTACTGATACAATAAAGGGTTGAAAAGGCATAATACATTATTGAAGTACGAGATAGGACGATAGGACATATCCGAAGCAATTTGGCATTAATTGACAGACTATCGCTTATCGCTTATAATATTTAAAAAGTTTCCTCATATTTAAAATCCCTTAAGTTCCACATTTTGGGGGATCCTTGAAACGTGTAAATCCATAAATTTTTTAAATCGAATTTACGCGCTTTAACAAATCTTTTATTTTACACATACAAATGTAAATGAGAAAGTTAAAATTCTGAAGATATGAAAAATATGCTAAACTAAAATTATTATATAACTTAAAATTATATTTTAAACCAAGTTAGACATATTATGTCCACTATTTGTTATTTTTTCAATGTTATGAATATTTTATTATCCAAATATAAGAGCTATTTAATTTTATTAGTATAAAATTGAGCCTAAATAGTTAGTGATTTTAGTCGTCAAAGTCATTATACATAAAGGTTCAGATAACTATCTAATCCCTTGATTCAAAGGGCTATCTTAGGAATGAAATCAAATCTGAGATATCCGTTATAGATAGAGCCAATGAATCCCATACCAATAGATATAATCCAGACAGGTTAATATTTATTTATTAATAAAGATTTAAATAACTATTATGACTCCAACGTTTTGCCGCTCGCCGCCTAGATTAGAGGGAACGATAAAAACCAATATCTATTGGCCTTTCGGCTTAGCTATTAACTATTGGTCATCAGTATAACTTTTCATGGATCAGTGTATACAACAGTGAATGCAAAGAAATATTTCCAATTACGTCAAATATATATATACAAAACATATATATATATATATNTAAGATAAAGAGCGCAGACTGTTCAAGTTAATCTGCGGAGCTAAACAATAAAAGTTTCATAAAAATCATCAACAAATCTGTGGCACTCCTTTAGATTGTTACTACCTTTATATATATATGTGTGTGTGTATATAAATATACATATTTTTTTTTCTTATTTCTTTAAATTAAAGAATGATGAAACAAAAAAAAGCAATATATAACAACAAGTATTACTGAGAACTACTTGTAATTACAGTATTTTCATTCAAGTAGTTAAATGTAATAGTACATTACGCGTCGAGTGTGGAAAGTAGCATTTTGCATGCGAGTGTAGTTTGCACCCGAGCGACAGCGAGGGTAATAAAACCACCTGAGCAATGTAAAATGCCGTTTTAGCACGATTTGCGTACCGTACTTTATCTACGATTGTTGGATTTTAATAATAAATAGAGAAAAAAAATTATTTTCAGGATGTAAGTTCGTATTTCTCTTTAGATAAATATTAATATCAATTCATTAGTTGTATTTTGTGCCGAATTAATAATTTCGGGAGGCGTATTTATTTTTCTCATTTTCGTCATAATCACTTAAATCCCTCATTGTTTTTCACTAAAATCTCGATATAAACACTTACTTTAATTAAACAAACATCAAATTAGTTTTGTTAAATGTAAACAAACTCACTAATCGTGGTGCGTAAAGGTGAAGAACCAACCCAGGGCGGTAAAGAAGGGGAATTCTTCAGATTTATGAGACGCGCATGCGCAATAAATACAAGTACGTAGAGAATCACTTTATAAGCATCTAAACAGAGATACAATGTTTATATTTCGTATCAATCGTAGATAAAATAATTATTATATATTTAGTGCATAGTCTTCCGCGGGTTGGCTTATAATGAATAACTTGGAGTTCCGCGTCCACCCTTCGTGACGTGGATTTCACCAAAAGAACAATTTATTTATTTTCATTAATGTTACCTTAATTAATGTCCTTTATACATTTTATTTCTATTAAACGTCTTAAATAATGAATATTGCGATTAATTACTAAATATTTAATAAGCACACCATCGTAGTCAGCAGCATATGATTAACAGATATATTTGATTTTTCATTTTATTTGCTCTATTTTATTGTAAGTGAGGTCACCTAAATAACTAAAAACAAAATTAAAACAATAACTACTACCAATAACTAACTTTGTAAAGCCGTTTTTTCGGGACACTAAATGTTTTAATATTTTGTAAATTTTTAATAATTATATTGGATATTATTCAAGAAAATAACCTGAAGTGGAATACATAGTTGCTTAACTCAGATAAGAAGACATAGTTGCTTAACTCAGATAGTATTTATTAAATAAATTAAACCATTCAATTCGAAAGAACCTACATCCCTTTGCTAATCGTCACAACTCACATAACAGTTAATGCTAATAAGATTAAAACCAAAATCTAGTAGCAATATTAAGAGTTATTTTTACATTTCACGTAGTGAAATACGATATGTAAATTAGATTATTAAAATACCACATCACTCTGAATTCCGAATAAATTCCCAAGTAGAGCTTTCAACTTGAAGGTGTAAAGAAAGAATACTAAATTGATTGGAGAGGAATAAGTCATACTGAAGTCACACTGACATCATATGATTCCTAACGATATGTATTGATAGCTTGACAGCTTGCAGCCTTTCATATCCTTTCTAAACATATCGTATCAAAGCTTTGAATGTTATCACAAGAGCGCGTTACTTCCACTCCAACACTCCTTTCATACAATTTTGAATTTGAAATGTAATTCTATGTAAATGTTGTTTTATAACAGTTAATCGGTTCATAACAAAACAAATATTAATTATTATACTTTAAAATCAACACTGATGAGTAATTAAGTTCATTATATTTTTCAAGATAAAATTAGTAGTGTATTAATAACTAGGAAATATTATTATATATATATATTATTTAGGTAAGAATTGATGATACTTCATAGCATTTTTTTATATTGCTTTCAAGAATAGACTCTTATGACTTTATTATGAATTACTGATTAGCTTATCCTCATTGAGTTTTCAAGAATCAATATTTAAATTAATTCACTTTTAAACACAAAAATTTATGTTTGATTTCCAAACAACTTTTAATGCTAAAACTTCAAAATTTAAATTATTTTGGACCAATTTAAACTATGGAAACTATACAGACAAGTTCACGAATGATGAACAAGTAAGATAGAAGAAATATTTATGAATTTCTTCCGTCTTATAATAGACACCCAAGAAGACCGATATGATCAGTCATTAAGTGGTAAACAATGCTACATTTCTAATACATTTAATGACATAGGTGAATAAGAAGAAAATTATAAAACATATTAATTTATACATAATTTAGATATATTTGATAGCCGCGCCCAAGACCAAGAACCCCAAAAGTCTTTTTTAAACATCTTCATTAATATACATGCATATATTATTATATTCCCATTTGTTTTATTTTTTTCTTCTCTTTAGCATATTTTAAACTCTTAAATTCAACTTAATATGTTTCTTAAATTGGTTATTTGGCAGAAATCTAAATATATGAACACAACTACAATGTAAGATGATAGTTTATGAATGACACATTAGCATGTTTGTTTTGGCAACGACACGTCTGACCGGAATATAATATAAAACATTCAGGTGTATGTGTATTTATTACACCCATATTTATGAATTGTGTTGTAAACAGTTTGTTAAGCTATAAAGAAACATATCTCTATTTCATTTTTTTATGCTACATGATTTATTTATTGTGTTCACGTATTTTATTAGATTCTGGTGATTAAATCGTTCAGTTCATAGAAGTCATATCCGGATTCTAGCCTCTATATTGAAACCCATGTAAATAAACCATCTAACATAAGAGCCATGTAATATATATATATATATATATGTATATGTATAATTCCTCTTTATGAATTGTGGGATTAAGCATAATGCTAAGATACATAATAAATTTTATAGCTCATATTTATTCCCTTCAACAAATTAGATATTCAATTTATCTTAGGTAACTCTTTAGTCCTGATCATTTATTTATACATTATATATAAATATTTTTATAAACATATGTACATATATATCTTTTAAAAAAATGACTTAACATCGAAATTTACAAGTAACAAAACTTAAACACCGCATTTATATAATATATATGTATATACTTAATTTATAACATTTATTTTTAACTTAAACTTGTTTCAGAGTAAAAAAAAATATATATTTAGTTATCAATTAGTATCTTTGTTTGTTTGTCATTAATTTTATACATATAAATAATAAATAGCATCAGATGAAAATCTAATTAGGCACATCATGTTTCTTGTTAGGTAGTAAAGATATTACCTGAATAGAAATTTAAGTAAATTGGTTTTAGTTTGCTCTTTTTTCCCCCATTTGGTGTATTAAAGTCTATTAATTGGTGTCATCAGATGTTTATAATATTTGGAAAGACATTTATCTTTATAATTGTGCCATTCGATTACTAATACTAATATTATATTCTATAGCCATAGTAATAGTTTATTCTAATTATAGTAATAGTGTATCCTAACTATATTAATAGTGTATCGGGCAAAAATAGTAATAGTGTATCCCTACAATAGTAATAGTGTATCCTAACAATAGTATTAGTATGTCCTAACAATCGTAATATTATATCCCAACAATAGTAATAGNTTGAATGACGGGAAGTGGTTCAAAATTGGGGTAATAGGTGTGCGATGAAACTTACAAAGCAAAGTAATATAAGACCAGTAACAATTAGACCCCTCATGAATTTTTCAGGGACAAATTGTGCAATAATATACTGGTGGGAGAGGGCGGCACCAAGAAGTGTTTGACCGTTCATAGTAGCTTAGTAGAGCTCTTATAGAAGCGGAGTGGCGTCTATGAAGGGTACTGTTTAAATTTGTATTTATTACACGTAAATCACAAAATTTTGCAGATATTTAGCCGAGACCGCCGAAAAGATTTCTTACAATTTCAATAAGGATAGTAAATCGCGAATATCCGGAGTGTTTTCAACGAAGAGGGAAATATAAAGGATGGGAGGAGGCTGCGTGAGTACGACCCAGTACGGGTGCTTTACCCGTACCTGTAGCTATGTCTAACTTATATGAAGTACAGATGAAGTCGGTGTTATTTATCGACATTGGTCACGCCAAAATTCCCGTATAGCACGACCCTCCAGTATAATAATAACCAAGCCAGGACTGTACCAGTACCGAGCCCCCTCCGTCCCTTACACTTGTAATTAACTAATCTTTTCTTCCTTTAATTGCATTTTTCTCTGAGGCTCAATTGACCAAGGAGTTTTGCAGGCTCGCGAACTCTCTCCATATATATTATAAAAATAAGCGTTAAGAAATTACTTTTTTTCTCGCACACCACTGAATATAAAAACACATCCAAATTATATAAAAGTCGATGATAAGAACACAAAAGTTAAATATTTCTTTAATTTTTAATTATTCTAATATTTTTTTAATTATTGAGCTTAGAAAGTGAATAAGCTACGCTTTAGCGAATGATTAAAGTAAAAGTTAGATCATTAATTTTATCTATTTTTTTTATTATCATAACATCCAATACTTACATTAGAAAATCATTTATTTAGCGGTAGCAGAAGAAGCCTGTCAAGTAACTTAGTGCGATTTTAAGTATTTAGGAATGACTATGCTATACATGAATTCAAACACACATTATATATACATATATCAAAACATGTAAAACATAAACAAATGTTGACAGATATGAAAAAGAGGGGGAGGGGGAATGAAATAAATTTTATTCAATAAAGGGTTGTACACCATAAAATCATTGAAGTGTGCGCCGTACGTCGCAAGGAAGCTATGAGCCATTGACTGATTATTTTAAATTTCAACATTCATTTTGTTATTTTACAGGAACTAAAGTATCAATTTAGTGATATTTAATGTGCGTAGCAGTTGAAATTAATCAGAGGCTGTCTGCGGGCTGCATTCGACAAATCATCCAAATTTCTTAAAAATCAGAGTTACTTTTGAAGATAGTGGCTTAAATACACGTATTTTTGTGCGCATAATGAAGAGAAGCTAAAAAAAAAATGGATGTAGAAAGTTGAACCTATTTTTGGACCAACAATGGGCTAATTATGACCTACCATCCAAATTTCATTAAATCGGACGAGTAGTTTTTAAGATATGTTGGGTCGCAAAAATTTAGCGACGGGCAAACAGACTCAGGTTCGAAAATGCTTCCTGATATCTGATATCTTTAACCGATTACTGTCTTAATTTTTGAAATCAGAGATGTGTCCGTCACTTTGGTAAACTTTGAATAATGTAAATTGAATGTTTTAGCATCATTTGTGTTAATATTCCACATAGAACATAAAGGTTCGTCGTGAAGGCAGAAAACAATTTAAACCTACTTTTAAATTTATCATTGTGATCAAGTGAATTATTTCAAATGAAGGTATGCGAATGTATTTTAAGAATAGAAGAGCTTAAGGCATCCTTATGGAAGTATCCAGCTGACAGCAGAAGAGTTCACTGCGAAATTTAAACCAAAGGCCGCGCCGCGCCGTCTCCCATTTATATCAGATTCCTGAGTAAGTGCAATAAATCTGTAAGGCCAGGCGGGTAAAGGAATCTGAAGGGTGACTGGGTGCCATGGGCACCTCGGCTACCAAATCTCGCATCATTCTTGCCTTCAGCTCCTTAGAGCATTTCGTTTCATTTCAAAATATCTACTATATGGAGATAAATTTACTTATTATATGAAGCTAAAAAGTAATTCGTTTTTCCCCAAAAAGTTAAACTCCGATATTTTTTATCAAAATTCAAATAATGTAAAAACCCAATGTTTTATCTTCTTGGATTGGAACCTTTTAAGTCCAAAAAACTATTTCTATTTGTTTAGTATGTGAATTTTAGTATTTATACAGAACTAGAAGGATGACCTGCGATAACTTTTAATCAAGAAAATAAAGTATGTCCCTAAAATATGAAAGCAGATTGTTAAGAATGGAAAGACAGATTTCGCAGACTTGAAAGACTTTATATATTTAACGAAACAATTAAACAATTATGTGTAGCTCTTGCCGGTGTTCTCAAGATGACTACGTCAACTTCCAGTCTTTTCGGTCTGACATCGACCTTAAACTTGCCGTACAGTTGAATACGATAAATAAATATCCCTGAAATCTGACACAGATGAAAGCTTTCTAAATCATTGACGCCAAAAAACTATCGTGCACTCAGAAAATATCTGGTCTGGATATAAAGTAAGGGGAGAACACTGAAGAATTCTAACAGTGAGATACAAATTAATTACATTAATCATTAATGCGAGATTACAAACATTAATTATTCAACTCTTTGTCAAAAAAGGATGTCACTGAAACAAGCTAGAATACCATGAGTTCGAACTCTAATTTAATATCTTGTTAGTAACCGGTAGAAGATTAAGAAAGTTTGAAAATTTCTGAATAAGAATTATTAAGAATAATATCTATTCAAATCATTACAAAAACGTAATAAAACGAAGAATAATTATAATCTTCAGCTAGTATGCTATGCAAATTTCTTAATACGTTAAATAAAAATAATGTTTCTTGGAAAAAATGAAAGAGAAGAAATAGCTGTGATAGATATTAAATGGTTAAAAAGATACCATTAGTAGTTTTACATCGATATTTTTAACTGCGAATTTAAGAACATCATATTAATGTTTATAAACTGGAAATATTGTCATATTATAATACTAGTTCATTGATATGGAATAAATCTTAAGATACTCCATCGTTTATTAAAGGCTACATAAAGGTTTAAATCATTTTTATTGCAATCCTTCTTATAGTACTGTTTTGTTAATTCTTTATGTTATGTACATTTTAGTTTTTTATTTTCATTAGTTATAAAGAAAAAACAAATAATTACTACAAAAGTGTTTGTGATTTATAGCGACAAAATGAATGTAAGTTGAACCTTTTAACGTCGCTGTTTTTACAACGTCTGACAGGAAACAAACATTCTCCACTACTACATGCCTGTATCATTCATGTTTATCCACCATCCCCTGTTAAACACACTCACACATACACGATGTTGCTTCTTAATGTCGAGCCACGTACAAGTTAAAATTTGCATTTTATGTGTTTCTTGCCGGACAGTAGCCGCATTCCTTTCTAATCAAGGGAAATCGTTTTAATTAATGTGATCAAGTACTAAACGACTTTAGGTACTTAAAGCAAATCAATCAACCCATCCAAGATATTCAAGACCAATATTGGTCTCCGACTGACGCCGTGATCACTATGGCTCGTTCCAGCCTGTCTCCAATTGGCTAAAAGAAATACGACTATAGAAGCATCCTTCTACCCAAATTGGCAATTGTTCCTTAATTGTTAGACTGTTTTGTTTCTTTTTTTATTCCAACGATGAGACCGAGGTACGAGAAGGAATCCGACCTTTTTTGTATAGAAAGATTTTTTTATATTTTATTTTATTTAAAGTCTGTTTTTTTCATTCTCTCTTACGGCTCTTCGGTAGATTTCTTTCTTTTTTAAAGCCCTTTCAACGTTAAGGAGACCCCCCGCAGAGTTTAGGTAGGATGGATAGGAGTCAGGCATTGGCCGCAATAGTAAATTGTAAGACGTAGAATGGAACCATCTTTACCAATGTAAAATATTTTAAATCATATTTCCTATGAGAACTTGAACACTATGCTTTTTTCTTCGATTTTAACAGGAGTTTTTCATTGCTTTTTAGAGCGCTTATCGAGAGAATCCAATCGGAATCTTCATCTTACACGTGCTGTTCATTCGCACCATTTCTTTAACCTATATTTTAGAAATACTATTGTGGGCTCCAACCCCCAAGTATTTATTTATATTAATTTATTTTTTGTATTTTAGTTTTGACATAGATCAAAACATTAGATTGACAAAGCAATTAAATAGTGATTTTCTTTCTCCCTTATAAAATTGAGTTGTTTCATATATTATATAGTATACCACCTATA
>KZ651142.1:83272-98295 GCA_001010745.2 Gerris buenoi | reverse complement strand
TATATTTAAAAATTTATAAAGAATAAAAACCGGTTGACTTTTATGTTTTTCTTTTAAGTTAATTATTAAACGTAAAACTCAACTGCATAAAAAAACAACCAAGGCATGACATCAGGAAGCTAAGAATGAGAGACCTGTGCCAATAAAGAGTTTAAAAATATTAATTCAGACCTTTGACTAATTAATTAATAATGTCTTTTAGAATAAAATGAAAAATAACTTTCATAATATAATAAAGTAAATATACAGGACAGATTTTAAAAGTAATAATTCAGATAAATTAAAATACGTAAGTCATATTTATTATTCTCATAAGAAAAATAACTGAGATATTACATATTCTTGAAAAATACATGTAAAATATCTTACTACAATGTCCCAAACAAAGTCAGGCACGTGGCAGGTCCCTTGTCACAAATGTATACAATGAAACAGGCTATATTTCACAGCGTTGTAACAATATATTTGTCTTTAGTTATTTTAAGGATATAAAACAGTTCTGTCATTTTTTTCACGCCGTCATTTTGATAAGTTTTATTTAGGCGATCATATATGTTTACCTGGTCAGGGACATTAACATGCGTTGTCATGTCTTTCGGGCGTCAAATTCCAGCCCTCCCATGATCTTAAATTCTATTAACAAGGTGAGATTAGCATAAAAAACGGGTGTGTTACTCCAAGGTAGTAGGGAGTACTTGATTAATTCGACGGTATTAATACTTGTTTACGAGAGTATGGGTGTGTGGAGGATTATCTCAGACAGGAGGCTGTTCCTTAACAAATTTACGCCGTGGAGGTCCTTCAAGGTGAGATATGAGAGCTTGCCTATATCGGCTTCCTTATCGGGACCTCCGACTAAGATGATTGGAAGTCATCTTTTACAAGACAAATCTTATGTTCTGAAGTTTGGGCTCAACTTCACAATAGCCCTTCTTCCGATACCAATCTTACTCTGACCCTTTAATACAAAACACCCAACGGCAACGGCTATGGTCATTTTTCAGTAGTAGTATCCAAATTTATCACATAAATTATACAATTTTATTGTTAAAGGTCTTTAAATATGATACTAAATATTAAATGACAATGTCAAGACAGTGACTTAATGTCTTCACTTCCAGAGGTTTATAGCAGGTCATAATATTTGATAGTTACAAACATGGACAGGACACGTCGGACCAACAAATTGGTGAATTATGTTTATTGATACAAACCGGTTCTCTTTTTGTCATCAGACCTAAGATATTTATAATTTTTATTTTTAATTACGTGATTTTCAAGCATGCTATGCTAACATTTGTATTGCATTATACAATTTATTTAATAGTTGAACATCTAAAATTGTTCAACGCGGTAAATTGCTATGCAATATTATCTTGTTAAAACCTTATAATCTAAAGGTATATACTCGTAAAAAAAAGTACTAACTAAAAAAAAAGAAATAAAGTTTGTCTGCCCGTCTGTCTGCTTGGCGGAGGATCAAGTAAATATAGATATATCGTTACCTAGCGCTAAATAAATTATCCTAAATATTAGGCTATAGCAGATATCGAAAATTTTTCAGCTGGACCTCTCCAACCCTCTCATATCCAAGAACTGCTGATAGGCTGTGAGTGCCAGTCACTGGGAGTTCTACTTAAAAGTGATGTATGCCAAACAAATGTGACTTCTTCAATCTTACAATGAAGAACAATCCTATTATTTAATGACAAATTTAATTTTAAACTTATTACTGTATTTTTTCTTATTAAACTCAGTTTTCATTTTATTTTAATCTAAGTTTAAAATTAGCATTCTTATATTTTTGCCTGAATAATGATAAAAACAGCTTCGCAGTCGTAAATTATTTCATCACTGAACCCATTTCCGTCCAGATTTCATTTTGACAGGTGATTTAAAACAATACTAACTATACATGAATATGATTGAAAAATATACATTTTGAATATATACATTATATATAGTGTAAATCAAAATTTTAATTTATATTTCGGAAAAGAAAATTGGTTGGCCTTCCAGTTAGTAGTATGTCACAGAAAAGGGCATACAAAATGCTATAAATAGAATTTATATAGCATGTAGCTATTTTTCCCACTTCAAGCTCATTTTTTCCCAGCTCAATTCGGAGACCTTCTAGAGCAATTTAAAAAAAAAAAAAACCTTTCGTGGTTTTTGACCTATTTTTAAATCCTTTATATTAACTTCACTTTTGTGCCTGGCTGGGTGCCTGGGTGCCTGGCGTCAACATTTTTGGAAGGCTAGTTAACCCTCTTCTACTTATCCGATCGAGCTGAAACTTGGCACATAGACTCTCTACCAATACAACAACATTTTAACAAATTAATTAATTAATTAAATTTAATTAATTAATTAATTAATTAATTTTTCAATTTAATTAATTCTTTTTTTATAAAATGAATGGATTAAATAAATTTTAAAAAATAAAATAAAAAAATAATTAATTAATTAATTAATTGGTTGGTATATAAAATCTTTGGAGGGCTAGTTAACCCACTTCCAGTCATCCAATCGAGCTCAAACTTTGCACATAGACTCTACCAATATAAAAACATTTTAACAAATTAATTAATTAATTAATTTCATTAATTAATTAAATTTAAAAAAATTATCTTTTTCAAAATGAATGGGATAATTAAATTTAAAAAAGTAATACAATAAATAAAAATTCAATTAATTATCCAATCTTGCTGAATCTTGGCATTTCGACTCTCTACCGATACAAAATCATTGTAACAAATATAATAATTAATTAAATGTTACTAATTAATTAATTTTAAATTATTTATTTAAAATTGAAATGAATGAATACCAATATTTCCCTTCAGAACTAAAATGCAAAATATATAAAGGATTTATAATAAAAACTTTGTTTTTATGGGCTGGTATTATTAAAAACTTAACATATCTGTAATTCGAAAACGAGTAGACATCTTGTGGTTAAATTAGGTATTTCTACAACTTAACAAGATACTTCTGTGCCAAATTTAAAAAAAATCCGAGATAGGGAGCTAAATTTTTATATTTATAATTTTGTTAAATTGACAATATTGGTATATTATACGAGTATAATAAATATGAGTGATTATTCCAACCTTGTAATAATTATTCGTCCGTTACCTACTAAATACGCAATAAAATGAAGAAAAAATACATTTTTATAATTTAAAATGGGACTGCTTTACAGAACCAATAAAAGTAATGTTAAGTAAAATAGTTTAATAAAAACTTGTCAGATATTTATTTTGTTGTCAAAAATAAATGTAATAATCTATAACATCAGTTTGATCAACTGTAATGTTATGTTTGAAAAACAAAGAATAAAATAAAAGGACTGGAAACTAAAAATGTTTGGTATTTGTGTTTACATAGAGCAAATCGATTATTCTATAATGGAGTGAAGGTATTCAAAGACTATTAGTTCTGATGATGAAGTAGACTAATGGAGTTATCAGTGGTGAAGGTTGGACCATGTCAGGCCGGGGAAGTAAGCAAGCAATGTAGTGCCGTGGATTAATGTCACTGTCAAACAGATCGGAGCGCCGCTTAACAGCTATATGACTCGTCATCTAAGTCAAAGGAGGTATGATGCATGTCGGGCCTACCACCTGCCTACGACTTCCTCCCCACACCAGCGCGCGCCACTTCTCAAAAAGCTTTGTCGTGTAGCCGTCACCGCTTCTCCATTTCTACGCTTTCACACTCACCGACTTATTGGAAGCGATAAATGAAAACAAAAATCGTAACTTTAAGAGCTCGAAACAAAATGTATAATATTTTATAATTTATATACCTGCCGACAAAATACACCTACGGGTCTTGATTGTACTGTGAAATGTTCCGATTTTAACGTGCAGGATATGTCCCATGTCCTGATTGCATAATTTATTTGACTAAACGAATGTAAGGAAGAGTTAGTTAATCTTACCTGGCAAGGAAACTGAGTGGACTTGAATTCAGTTATTATTTTTTTTACTATATTTCTGAGGTAAAACCCCATATTTATAAGCGTAATCAGATATGAAGAGTCAGAATGATGTTTTAGAGCTGTTAAATAGCTTGGGATTCCTTACACGTGAGAAGGGACAGGTATACACACATGAGCGTGACGTTGATTAACTAACATTTATCATATTGGGTGGGCTGAAGCCCAGCCTATCCTCAACAACCATCCTCCTTAATTTAACCCTATTATGTACCCTAGACATAATCAAGACTCCGCGCAAATAGAAAATAACGAGGAATTTCGGCGCTATGGGAACCAAATGTGAAATCCGGAATTGATGGACAGATGAAGAAATTAAATGTTGTCAGATATTAAACATCTAATCGAAGATATTCCCGATTAAGGTAAAACTCGAATAGCAATAGTTGCACTTGTTGGAAATATTAATTTTGCTTAAAAAAAAATCTTTTTTCCTTGATTACAATTGATGTGATCACGATGAAATCACAAATTAAAAATCTTGTGTCCATGCTTTCTCTACGCTGGGAGTACTTCCGAAGAATTTAAAAAAATAGTTAATTTACTAAAAGTAAGTATTATCAGAAATGTTAAGCTTTATAAAACTTTCTAGAAATTATAATAAATCTAAAAGTTCCTAGAAATAATAATAAATAGAACTGTAATACATTTACATTTTGACGATCAATAATATTAGACGTCTTATTGTTTTCTTTAAGAATTTACATAATGTCGGTTGTATTTGACCGCATGTTGTGGAATACCCTTATAGAATAATTAATGCATATTATACATACATATTGGGCACTATAGCCTATTACTGGCTTTAGCCTCCTGGACATCTTTCTTCATTCATCTGTGTCAGCCACCTTTGCTCTCTATTCTCTAATGTTCATTGCTACTAGGTCTTGTTCCATATTTTTCTCCCATCTAATCCGTGGTTGTCTTAGTCTTCTTTGCTTGAACACTACGTTTCCACATTTGTTTGGGGACCTCATCTCATGAAATCGCTTTAGATGACCTAACTGTCTTATTCTCTGGGATTTTATTAATCTTACGATACCCAATCCGTCTATAAGTTGTTTAATTTCTTGTTTGTGACGTATTCTTATTTGTGATGTATTCTTCTTATTTTATCTTTTACCATTGACCCATACATTCTCGGCTGGTATCGATGTGCGCTAGCCCTGAAGGGTGAGGTCAGGTAAACCCGGGTTATACACGCTTGTCTAAGCCCAAAGAACTTAGTAGCGGACTTTAAAATTTGAATCCAATAAGCCGTTCGAAATGTCTTCGCAAGTACTTCAATTAAAGGGTGCAGATTTCATTTAGCACAAGCTTGGTGGAGAAAAATTAAGGATATTTAGGATTTACTGCCTGACTGTCGATGTTCAACCAACAATGGTCAACTGATATGAAGTACATCTTCGGACTACGCTTTTCAGATCCTGAAGAATGTTATATTGAAGATTTTATGAGCCAAAAAATAAACATATGAGCCAAATAAATAAGAAGATTATATGAATTAATATATCTTATAAAATAAGATTTTATAGCCATCGCAATGATCGATTTTGGGACTATATCACCGAGAACTATATTGATCCGTCAACGGCTAAATTCCCTATACCAATGAGGGCTTCAAGCCGCCTAGAAGAGAAAACAACTAACGCCTGTGAAGCATTCCAGTCCATCCTATTATATTAATCTTTTGTGAAGTTTTAAAGGAAATTATAGTTGTTACCTACATTTCAATGCAAAGTAATACATTTACTGAAGTGTCTAACTTAAAGCGTAGCCCCGATTTATCCAACGCCAAAGTGTTTGAAGAACTTAAGTTCAAACGTAATAATAAGTTTTTCTAGATTTGAATATGTGAAAGAAATTTCTAATTTATTTAGGAGTACATAAATTATATTTCATAAATTACATCTTTCAACATTTATTTTGTATTATATTATAATGTATTTTTTATTATATTTATTTTATATAGGCTCAAATGTATTGTAATTTTAGATTTTAGTTTTTATTAGTACCTTTAATGTTTAGTTAACCCCTTCTAATAAATATTGGCATTTACTTATATTATCAAACAAATTTCGTAATTTTACCAATATGCATCGCCCTAACGTCTATGAAGTTCTAATTTTAATCTTCTAACCTTCGATCCAGAAGTAAATAGTAGAAACATATTTCCCATCTCATAAAAAATATTGTAACTGCATGCTTACGCTAGCTATTTTACGTCACAGAAATACTTTCTCTATAATATATACTGTGCATATGAGAAAGTAAAAATAAATAAAACAAGTTAAAAAAGTTGGAAAAAAAAACTTGGTTTTATTCAAGATAATAAATATTTTTAAAAAAAAGGATTGATTCAATTGACAGTATATGGAGTGATTTAACTAAAACCTAAACAAGATGCTTATCTTCGAGTTAAAAAAGGTTTGAGTTCTATTTAATAAGCTATTTCTATTTCAGGAAATTTAGGATCAATGTTGTTGTTGATTAGCTGAAACTAGTGTAAAGGGACTAACCTGGGCACATTGAAAACTTTATACCTTGTATCCATTCAGGACATAATCCTTCGTTCTTGTTAATTTAAGCTTGAACTCAATTAAATCCACTGGCTTTAAATATCCGGGTTTAATCTTCTAAGGAAGAACGATTTGCTTACCAATAGATATTTATGTGAAACATACGAGTATCACTTTAATAATACTGATCTAGTTAGGGTAAATACATATAAATATAAACACATATTGTAAGATGGAGAGATATGCAAAACCTAGTAAAACACCTTGCCCTGTGTATATTTATGTAATAACCGATATCCAAGGACTCTAAACTCTAATGTCTTGTTTATCTTCTCGAGCTGATTATATTAACTCAACACTTTACTTATAACTACAACATTCTCTCGTTTATTTTTATAATCCAAACATCAACGGAGCAATAAATAACCTTATTCCTGGACATTATAGAGGTTTAGAAATTTAATAAATGTTCAATTATTTATGAGATTGAAATAAATGTCGGCTTTTTTATTTCTTCTACGATTCTTAAGCTGTTAAGTAGATTAAATATGTCAGAATGTAATACTTTTAGTTTTCGTAAATATTAATTAACTAAATGTTCTTCCAACTTACAATTCAAGTATACAAAGCGTCAATGTTATAAACGTATGTTCAAAACAAAATAGAACTGTTAAGTTATAATAAAATTAATTATTTTCATACGGAGTACTGTACGCGAAAATTCGGTGTATGTCTATATAAATTATACACCCAGTGATAAATAGATTATATAATAAAAATGTTTCTGTATCTTGACGATTGTCTGTCTTTAAAAGCAAATTAAATTAAATTGGCATTCATATTTAACTGGGTAATACTTGGAAGTGACGCCAGATTAAACAATTTAGCTCTAATATTGGTGAAATACCCAAAAACAAAAGTTTTACCCTGTTTGAACAATTATACTATTTAATCCCCAACGATATAAATTGGCAAAAATATATACATATTTCGGCGAATGACGTCAATTATCTGTGTTCTAAATGAATTGTCACTGTACCAAGCAAAATAAAAAAAAGAGTCAGATTCTTGGAAGCACCTACATGAAAAAATGCAGTTTCTGTTTAAGATCACCTTTTTTTCTTTCCTTTTTTTTCTCTTCCTCCTTTCTTTTTTGGCGTTAATCTCAATTTTAATTTTTAATGTAAACTAAGGCCCTCCGCACACGGAGCAACTCAAAACAAACTCAACTGGGTTTCAACTGAAATACAATGCGGTTCGACATACGAGAGCAACTCAAGTTGATTAGGCCATCGGCACACGGAGCAACTCAAAAGTTTTTGCCCTCAAAAGGGTTTGCTTTCCAACTCAAGTTGCCAACTCCAGTTGCCGTCAACTCGACTTGTCAATTCAAAAGTGATTCGAGTTTTCAGTTGCTCGTCCGACGTTCAATTGTTTTGTATTGATATTTAATATAACTATATAATATANCCGCCATATTGGCAGGGCCGCCATCTTGAAAATATTAAGTTTAAAAATTCCAAAATTTGCCCAGTTGTCTAAAATGCCGAGATGTACCTGTGTGCCAAATTTCATGTTTCTAGCTACAGTAGTTTGTGAGTTGAAACAAGCCAACGGACGGACAGACAGACAGACAGACAGAGCCGTTATATAAGGTTTCTTTTTGTACTTGTACAGAAACCTAAAACTATGATTTAGATCAATTTGAGTTGGCCTCGTGTGTGGAATTGCTAATTATTGGGACACCGCTAACGGAGCAACTCATTACAAACTGTGTTTTCTTTTTAGTCAACTCAAAAATGACTGGAGTTTCCAGTTGAGTTGGTTTTGAGTTGCTTCGTGTGCTGACGGCCTAAGGCAGAGAAATAAATATACTGTTAAGATTAGAGTTTTGTAAATGTTTAATACGATTAGGTATGGTGTTGAAATCAGTTGGTACTCAAAAGTTTATATATATTCGAATAAAGAGATAAATATTTGAAGTATGCAGTACACGATAGAGGTATATATTGTGGAATTTTTGACGCTGGACCGGATCACATCTTTAGTTTATTTCCCACCGTGTTATAGATTTTTAAAATTATGTAAATTACGTAAACAGTAGATTTTTTATTTTATTGATTTTACCTATAAAAATGATTTATAATGTTTTGTCTAGTCGTTCATCATAGCTAGTCATCAGCTACCTCTAGGTAATTGAATAAATCAGAGCCTTTTCGTTCTCAAGAGGTAAATATATATATGTATAAGGATTCAAAGTAAATAAGAAGAGGGGTATACAACAGGTATCATCATAAACCCTCCCGTCCTTTCCAATAGTTTCTAAAAAAAATTAATTTATGAGGTTAACGCACGAGATTGTTGGCAACGAGAAACCGATATGAGGCCCGAGATATTTTCACCGTGGACCGCTGCGCTGCTGCATCCGTAATAAGCCCTGCTTTACCTCCGCATTTACATTAATAACTCTTATTTGCCTTAGCGGTAGGTGCATTTGTCCTAGATTATATTCAAATTTCATTATTTATTGACTTCAAGAGAATAAATAAACGCCGTTTAACGATATTTATTTAAATAATCTGTCAATGTGTAAGTTTAAATATTAAGTGTAATAGTTGTATATTCTTTTTTTACACTTCAAGACCTTTAATTTGATGTATAACATGCCATGGTAGATAAAAACTTTTTTTTTCACCCGCCATATTGGCAGGGCCGCCATTTTGAAAATATTAAGTATAAAAATTCCAAAATTTGCCCAGTTGTCTAAAATGCCGAGATGTACCTGTGTGCCAAATTTCATGTTTCTAGCTACAGTAGTTTGTGAGTTGAAACAAGCCAACGGACGGACAGACAGACAGACAGACAGAGCCGTTATATAAGGTTTCTTTTTGTACTTGTACAGAAACCTAAAACTATGATTTAGATCAATTTGAGTTGGCCTCGTGTGTGGAATTGCTAATTATTGGGACACCGCTAACGGAGCAACTCATTACAAACTGTGTTTTCTTTTTAGTCAACTCAAAAATGACTGGAGTTTCCAGTTGAGTTGGTTTTGAGTTGCTTCGTGTGCTGACGGCCTAAGGCAGAGAAATAAATATACTGTTAAGATTAGAGTTTTGTAAATGTTTAATACGATTAGGTATGGTGTTGAAATCAGTTGGTACTCAAAAGTTTTTTAACTTATATTCGAATAAAGAGATAAATATTTGAAGTATGCAGTACACGATAGAGGTATATATTGTGGAATTTTTGACGCTGGACCGGATCACATCTTTAGTTTATTTCCCACCGTGTTATAGATTTTTAAAATTATGTAAATTACGTAAACAGTAGATTTTTTATTTTATTGATTTTACCTATAAAAATGATTTATAATGTTTTGTCTAGTCGTTCATCATAGCTAGTCATCAGCTACCTCTAGGTAATTGAATAAATCAGAGCCTTTTCGTTCTCAAGAGGTAAATATATATATGTATAAGGATTCAAAGTAAATAAGAAGAGGGGTATACAACAGGTATCATCATAAACCCTCCCGTCCTTTCCAATAGTTTCTAAAAAAAATTAATTTATGAGGTTAACGCACGAGATTGTTGGCAACGAGAAACCGATATGAGGCCCGAGATATTTTCACCGTGGACCGCTGCGCTGCTGCATCCGTAATAAGCCCTGCTTTACCTCCGCATTTACATTAATAACTCTTATTTGCCTTAGCGGTAGGTGCATTTGTCCTAGATTATATTCAAATTTCATTATTTATTGACTTCAAGAGAATAAATAAACGCCGTTTAACGATATTTATTTAAATAATCTGTCAATGTGTCTCAAGTAGAAATATATTCGGCCGTCCGGCTCTGTAAGACTCTATTTCTGTATCACGGCCTTTATTTAAGAATTGTATTAAGTTGACGTCTAGACAAACCTTCCCTTTTTAACTCCATTAATGTTTTAAAATGGCGGTTGTCTGGAATATATTATTTAGCCGCAAAGGTCTGAAATCACAGTTATAAATTAATTATTTAGGAAAACCCAGCTCTTTGAAAGGAGCAGGGATAAATTCTTAAAATCTAACATAATTATTCATATTATAAGAAAAAAAAAATCGTGGTTCCCGAGTAAATAAAATGTATTTACTCCAAGGCCATCCAACGTGAAAATTTTACCTGTCTCAATCCATAATTTCCATAGATTATTAAGGGGTAAGGAGCAGTCCTATGGTACACATTTCCATCGTTCACCACTAAAAAAGATGCATTTACCAAACTTAAAAAAAAAAATCTTTGTTTAACCATGAGCAAGATTTGTACTGGACAAACAAACAAGAAAGCAAGCTAATTAAAACGTAGTACAAAATGATAGTGTTGTAGATTAGTAGAGGTTAAAATTGAATTTATTACCTGTTTACTTGTAACTAACAATATATTATAATGGTGGAAAGAGTATTCGGGAGTCTTCTATACAATGTTATTATTAGCCATAGCTTATGAATTTATAAAATACCTACATATTGTATACTAGCCATATACGTCTATCATAAATGAAAAGTGATTTTAAAAGCAATAATCCTTTTGTCTAAAGAAATCGCTAGTACTATTTTCTAATATTAATTCAATAGCCAGTGAAATGTTGTAAAGAGATTAGAAAAGTATACAAGAGCTATTTTATTTTATTAAAGAAAAATATTTAACATCTAGTAGAAAGAAATGTCTATATATAAAAATAGGATTTGTCGCATTCTCTGAGAGAAGATGCCGTCTTAGCTCACGCCATTTTATAGCCGACAAGATAAAACAAGCGACAATAACTCTAGATGGTTATCTTAATGTGAAATGGGAGTTGGTCTTCTTCCTGGGGTAGGTGGACGGAGACCGGAGACCGCTATCACTTGCTGAGAATAAAATGTCCTTGGCTAAAAGTCATTAGAAGCCGTTAAGACTAGTGGACCTCCAGGTGAAATCATCGCTCCTGCCAGGACGGCAAGCACCCACATCAATTAAACAGTTTTACACACACCGGAACCAATAAAATAATATTCTCCACGATAAAATCAGATAATCACTCTCGGGTCCGCCGATTATAACACTGTTTAGGTGTTTGGAAACGGCTTCCTAATACACCTAAACTAACACATGAGAGATGAGTTACACCGTGAGAGTTTTATAATTGTTTTGAAAAATGTCCACGTAATACAAATAAAATTAAAAGACTTGTTGAAAGCCTATTAACTTTATCAGATTGAGAAAAAATAATATCGAATTTTTAGCACGGTAGATATAAATCTAGGCGACGCGACGCCAGGATACTGAAGAATAATTTAAAATGTGTTGATCTAGAATCTAGACAATTTAATACTCTTAATAGTCCAGTCAACGAAGACCAAAAAAGCCCGAATAGGGGAAATAAATCGTGTAGTCACAAATTTTTGTACATAGGTAGAGAGGGGTGCTATGAACAACATACTAAAAATCCCCACCGGTGGGGGACGAGCGGGGGCGTGGGGGGGCCCCTAAATGTCACTTTTTATGTTTTTCTTGAATAACTCGAAAACTACGGACTCTAGCGGGAAAAAGTCTATATACAAAATTAAGGAGGTTTATCTTGCGGTTATCCCGGTGTTAACACGTAATTTAATTTTGATCCTGTTTTTTTCAGTATATTTTGTATTCTTTCGATATCTTTGTATTACAATTCTAAAAAATTAATGCCAAACGGTAATAAAAAACGGAATAACATCGATTTATCACCGAAAGAATCCAAAGAGAGAAAAAAAATACGAAATCAAATGACGCTGACCGAGAACACGCCGTTATCAAGTGTAACTTGGGGCGAATTAATTAAAACGATCGCGACTAAACATGATTTAATGGAAATCAAAACCGATATTAACTCCTTAAAAGACACGTCCGAAACAAATAAAGAGAATATAGAAAAAATAAAAAACATAAACACGGAACTGGAGGCCAAGCTGGTTGATATCGAAGACAGAAGTCGGAGGAACAATTTGATTTTCAGTAACTTAGACGAGGATGGAGCTGATAATCAAAACTCAGAAACTATAATAACAACATTTTTAAAAACCAATCTAAAGGTAGAAGATATTAAAATCAACAGAGCCCATAGAATAGGACCAGTGAAGGCTAGAAAACACATCGCACATATACCCTTAGATAGTGATATGAACAAAATTCTTAGCCAGGGGCATCGGCTTCAAGGTACAGTCATGTCTATTTCCAGAGATTTCTCCAAGTGTACAAGAAAAAAGCGTAGTTTTTGGTATAAACTCAAGAAAGAACTGATAAAAATTAATGATAAAATATCTGTCAAAATCATAGCTGGAGACGCCGTTATTGATAAGTTTAAATTTAAGCTCTCGCAGGAAAATGATATTATGTTTAATAAGGAAGGTGGGCTTGCAAAACTCAGCCAAATTTATAGCACAGATATATCGGAAATATATCGTAAAGTCAAGGAAAGCTGGGACAACTTTACACCACCAATAACATCAACTAGTTGAGGGAGACTGTCAAAGCGCCGGACTGGATTGAAAAGGGAAGAAACTAAGCAGCAACTGGACTACTCCGAAAAAAATAAGTGCAAAATAAAAATATTGGTTTACAATGTAGGGGGGTTGGCAAATAAAATTAAAGATAGTGAGTTTATCAAGTATATAAATAGTTTTGATTTTTTTGCTCTAATTGAAACTCATATTATGGAAAACCAAANTCGCTCCGAAACGAAAGCAAAACTTAAAAATTCCATTTTTTGAAAAAAATAATCAATTTTTAAAGTGCCACATCTTGGTAACAATTGGACGTACAGAGTTGCCGGTGGACTTAAATTGTTGTGAATTTATTGCACTGAAAACTAGTATAAAAATTAACATCGAACAGCGCATAGTTTACGAGGTATATAGCAACAACTGAAATTTCATCATTTTTTTCAAATGTTACAAAGAAACTTTGGGGGGCCTTTTTGGGAGAGGTCTTGAGGGGGGGGAGTCTAGGGGGTCGGGGGTATATAGAGAAATGAAAAATATGAAAGTGGGAGTCAAAAATCTATTCAAAAATAAACAGAGTGAGGCTTAAGGTTAGAAATTCCTAACAAAAGTTTACTTTAACCCCCTAATCCTACTTAATTTTTTATTACCTAATTTTGAGCGCTTGCAACTCAAAAACGGTTGGAGTTAAAAAAAATGTTTATAGGACATTTTTTGTATAAAATTTAATGTAGTTTAATTTTGTATATAGACATTTTCCCGCTAGAGTCCGTAGTTTTTGAGTTATTCAAGAAAAACATGAAAAAGTGACATTTAGAGGCCCCCCCACGCCCCCGCTCGCCTCCCACCGGTGGGGATTTTTAGTATGTTGTTCAAGACACACCTCCCTACCAATGTACAAAAATTTGCAACTACACGAATTATTTCCCCTATTTTTCCTTCGTTGACTGGACTATAAGTCAGAAATATAGTTATTATAAGGCAGTGACATAATAAAAAGTACTTCAAAAGACATTAAAATTATTACTTATTGGAACGAAGTTCCTTATGGCACGTTCTGGAGTCCAGGAGTGAATCCGAAAAAAACGACCAAAATCATCGTCGCAAAATAAAGTTTTCACGTGTCACGAAATTACCGATTGCAATAATTTGTGTAAAAGATGACCGAGTTAGTTGAAATTAGGTACACATTTTCATTTTACCAATGCCCAGGTTGAGTTTGTTGGACAACGTTATCCATCCAAGCGTTCACGCGCAACGCTCGCGTAAACGTAATTATTACCTAAAAATCACCTAAGCCATTTCAATAAATTCAATTATGGACACCTTTTAAATTCATCTTGATCACAATTTTTTTATTTCTCTTTTCTTCTTATTTTGAGTTTTAATGTTAAGGACATTATTGCCATATTTTCAGCTAATTAAAATAAAAGTTAAGTGATAAGCTAAACGTATTTTTTTAAAACTACAAACATTTCCTATACACAATTGAATTTAATATTAAAAGAAAGAAGTTTAAGTAAATAACTTAGTATCATATCATAAGGGGGAGAGGGGTTCCATGCCTTAGAAACTTGCCCTTAACACATTTTCAGAGGGAGAGAGAAAATATTTCTAATTCTAAAATTCAACTTTCCCGACTTCATCAGCTTTCATATTAATATTTATTAGTTATTAGTGGTAGTAGAACATGGGGTAAATCTGTCGTATCTGACCCTATACATTTTTTCCTTTCGATTTTTATCGTTTTTTTGTTTTTTTTTAAAGAAACAAATGTTTCCTTCTTATATTCTAAGAACGTCGAACACATTGGCTTCGTGATAAATATAACAATTTGTTTTAAAATATATAAGATCTCCACTCCCTAAGAATAAAGGGTAGAAGCACTATATGCAATCTTCTGTATACATAGTATAAATATATTCCTTTGTCCGAATAGTTAATTAGTATAAGGGATGATATTTTAAAAAAAAAAAAAAAAAAAAAAAAAAAAAAAAAAAAAAAAAAA